>JBCATW010000059.1:0-13848 GCA_038406705.1 Eurycea bislineata
TACTAATGACAAAAATTGAAATGTTGCGGTGACCAATATAGGTTGTCCTATATGAACATTTTTGCTGGTAACAGCAAAACATTTTTGGTAGGATTTTTGGCCAAACCGACATTTCTTCTCGATTTGGCTGACACACTTCTATTAAAGGGATTAGTGTATGCCCCGGTCAATAGAGCCTCATTTATTAGTGTTAGCAGTAGTTAATCAGTCTACAAAATTGTGCCACATTCTAAACTGCCAATTGAACTGTAGTAAAGTGCAACTCTGGTATGGACTGATGTCATAGTAGGAGTTCTGACAGGTGATAGGACTGAATGCAATTACAAGTCTTTACAACAGGTTCCGTTCCTGTGTTGTTCCATAAAGGTTTTCAGTGCTTTCTCCACCTAGATTTAGTAGCAAATAGCCCCTGAATTGTACACCCAAGCTATTAACGGTCCTTTCCCAGTGACACAAAATTCCATCTGCACTTGCAAATGTGATACTTCAAATAGTCATCTTTACTTTCCTCAGTATTGTTTTCTCGGTGTATTTGGCAAAAACCCATGACAGAATCTAAACACAGAAGAAAAAGCATGCATTGCCAAAGCTGTTATTGCCTGTCCCAGGTGGGCCTTTTTGTAGAAAATGTAATGAAATGATGATTTTATACATTTGAATTGATGTGTAAAAAGCACTTCCCGTGCCAACTAATGATTTTTGGAAAAGTGATGTATTTCTTGAAGATCAATTGTTTTTAACCTCTAAAAAAGTGAAAAACGAAAAATATTTTTGTTTATAAAAATGAAGAAAAATTAAAAAAAAGTTTTTTTCTAATTATTTAGTTATGTACAATGTGCGAAGAAGCATGACAAGTAATATGTGCCCTAATACACAATGTGCGAGATTGTGTTGTTTGTGTATACACTAGTTTAACCACCCTCAATTGGAAGGGTTGACTTAGGTGCACTACTTTAGAAGGAGTGCAGGCCAAACTATCCTGAAAGTGTTTTCGGGTAACAAACGTCTTTCATGTTCTGGCACGACCGCAATACTCCGGGACATGGGCCAAGCCGAGGCACCACAAGCAGCTTCGACACAGTTTAAACCTACGACATCCTGACATTACCGACTGGGCCTACAAAAAAGATCTTCTCTCACAAGAGAAAAGCTCCTAGCTACCACCTGGAACATGGAAAGATAGGAACTGCCGAGATGCGGCGTGCTGCAACGTCAAGCAGTGAGCGTGAGTCTACTGCCTCTAGCAGCACCAAGGTTGATTAAACCCTTTCGAGGACAGCTCTGCACGACACGGCAGCCACGCCCTCTGGTGAGGAGGCTCAGAAAAAGTTCTTTGCTTTACGAACTGGAACCAGGGCGAGCATGATTCATGATGAGAATTCTGGGACCCACTATCCATTAGAAATATTAATTTTCCAATATATAAAATATGAATCTCAAAACACAAAACTAAAAATATCACATGCAATTGAATCCATCTATGACATTATTTACACTATAGATAAAAATAACTGATCCATAACACATTTAAGAAAATAAATTATATTCACAAGTTAACAAAGTGCAACATTTCAAGAAAGTCGAAATTACCAAATATGCTTTTAAGCCTATGCATAGGGTCATCATTCTGTAAAAGGTTAGCGATTTTAAATTCTGTATGTTTGAAATCTTAGGGCAGCTTAAATTTTGATTTGTTACTTGCATAATTGTTTATACATACAATTACCCCCTCGATACAAGTTGTTCTTTCCAAACAAAAAATAAATTTGAACGTAAACGTTTGGAGGTAACCTCCAAAAGGTTTCGTACATAACAGTGAATTTTTGCAGTTACCGCCAAAATAACAAGTTGTGTACCTTCGGGTAACCTTAGTTCTGATAGCTAGTAGGTTCCAAGCATTCTCATCATAAACCATGTGACACACTGGTTCCAGTCGGTAGAGCAAAGTTTTGCTGAGTCCCCTCTTCTGGGGCATGAGGCTGGTGCAGGGCGTCCACGTTGTTGTCAATAGGGTGCTGTCGACCTCCGATTATGGCAGATGGCAGTGAGCGCATACTGTTCCATATATGCACCAGTTTGGCCCGCTGACCTCATTTCCTTTTGCGCTGCTTCATACGCAGGGGAAAGAAATTAACTAATTAGTGTACCTCACCAAATATTAGAAATAAAGTATATAAAACAATGGAGTCTGTACAGGCCAAATTTAGGGAAGGGAATCTGGTAGGGGAAGCTGAGTGGGTGTTGAGAATGCTACAACCCTCTACTATCGATCAGAACCAACATTCCCAGATGGTACATAACTAGTTCTTCTAATGGATAGTGGGTTTTCAGCATTCTCATCATGAACCACTCCCAAAGCAGTGTACAGGGCTGTGGTGCGATAATTGTCAATGACAGTATATACAATATATGAAAATAGCAGTTGTATGTACAGAATATAATTGAATATACAGAGAAACAGTCTATTTGTTCAGGGATGTGACAGTTGTACAGAACTGAGCTGGCAAATAAGGAATCCCTGCGTGCAGCCGTGTCCAAATTACAGTGACGGACATAGGTGAGAATAGAAGAACAGGTGGTAGTCTGACAGATATTATCTAATGACACACTGCCTAAAAAAGCAGTAGTCTCTGAGGCACCTCTAGTAAAGTGAGCTCTGATCAATCTTGGGGGGACCATAGTTGCTATTTCATTACATTTTCTAATCAGAAGCACAACCCATTTTGACAGGGTTTGTTTTGTTTGGGTTGTTTTGTTTTGTCCCTTCCTTTTGCCTTTATTACTGACAAAAAGCTGCTTGTCAGACTTAAACTCTGAGGAGCGTGGGATGTAATATATGAGGACGCTCCCAGGTTAGATAAGCTGAAGTCTTCTCTCCTCCCTGCCAGGGTGAGGAGGGGATAGCAGACAGGCAAAACAATGGATTTGTATAAATGAAAAGGGACAATAAAGAGGGTTTTGATTTCAAAATTTGTTTTGCTGGCTAGTCAATAGACAAGGACTGTATTACACCCCCCCCCGCTAGAGCAGGTCTGCATGGCAGGGCAATCGGATCAGGGTTGCCACACTGAGTTCCAAAAGATCTGAGTACCAGAGTCGCCTGGGCCAGACTGGAGCGATCAAAATTATCTGCCACCTGTACAATTTGAGGCAAGCCACCACTGCCCCGATGAGGGGTTGAGGGGGAAATGCATACAAAAGTCTGAAATTCCAGGGTGTTGTGAACGCTTCGCCTAGTGCGCCGTTGAGAGGGTATAATCTGGCGCAAAACAGATGACAATTGCTTTTCTTCGCTGTCGTGAAAAGGCTGATTTGGAGAGTACCCCAAATGCGAAAGATGGAGTCAAGAACCAAGTTCCCACTCATAGGAGGCAGAGGAGGGGCAGCTTGGTGAGTCTGCCAGCAAGTTCTCAGTCCAAGGCAAATGAGCAGCCTGGAGATGAATGTTGTGTCAGATGGGCCACTCCCAGAGCAGAAGTGCTTCCCAGCAAAGTCGGAAAGACCCTACTCTGCCACTTTTGTTCACTTACTGCATGGCGATGGTGTTGTCCGTGAGGATCATAACCAATCTGCCATGAAGTGATGGGAGGAAAGAAAAAAGGGTTAGCCTGATTGGTCTCAGTTCCAACAAATTGATGTACTGAAAGCACTCTTCCGGACTCCACAGTGCACAAGTGGATAGTTCCAGAGCGTGAGCTCCCCACGCTGAGAGTGACAAGTCTGTCACCTCTGTGATCTGGGAGGGGGCAGACAGAATGGCTTGCCACTCTGAAGCATATCCACGTCCCCCCACCAGCACAAGTTCCGTGCTAAGTGGGTTGTCAGTCTTAACTTTTCCTGTTAATCCCCAGTGTGTTGGTTCCACTGGGAAGCCAGTGCCCACTGAAGAGGCCTCATGTGCAGGCGCACATGGAGGACCAGAGAGAGGCAAGAGGCCATCAGGCCAATCATCCTCTGAAAACTGATTGCAGGGACTTGGGAACCAACTACAAAGACCTTGAGCATCTGCTGGATGGGCAATATCCTCTCTGTAGGTGAAAACGGTTTCTCCAAAGAGGTGTACAAAACAGCCCCTATGTACCAGATAAGACTGGTAAATACAAGGTGTGACTTTGTGAAGCTCATGGAAAAGCCTAGTGAAAAGAGCAGAGTGCACACACAAGACAGGTGTTGTCTCAACCGGTCCTCTGACGATGACTTGATGAGCCGGTCGTCGAGGTAGTGGAACACGTGGATGCCTTATGGAGTTGACCCACCACCACCTTTGTAAAAACACGAGGAGCTAAAGTGTGGCTGAAAGGCATCACACAGAACTGGTAATGATCCCCCGCCACCGTGAAGCGTAGATACTTCTGGTGGGCCTTGTAGGTGGGGATGTGGAAGTAAGTAGGCATTCTGCAGGTCCAACGACAACATCTGATCTCCCTTGTACAGCGCCAGAAGGATCTGGGCGAGGGTACACATCTTGCATTGTCCTTCCGCATGAGCTTGTTCAGTCTCCTCAGGTTCAAGATGGCGCGGAGGCCTCCGTCTGTCCTTAGGAATCAGGAATTAATGGGGGTACCACTTGTGACTCCTCTGGTTGAAGGGCACCTGTTGAACGGCTCACTTCTGAAGAAGGAGAACCTCCTCCTTCAGGACAGATATGTGGTCCCTCTGTCTTCGTGGGGTCAGAGAGCTAATCTGAAATGGGAGGCAATACTCTGATCGGATAACCTGAAGGACCCACTGGTCCGAGGTAATCTCCTCCCAACTTTTCACAAACCCTGATAACTGACACCCCTCTAGGCTGGGGTGCAAGGCGAGAGGAAGGTCAGGAAGACGGCTTTCAAAGCAGGGGTCGATTCCTTTAAGCCGTTCTTGACCTGCCCCTGACAACAGCCTTTGCCACAGCCCTTGGTAAGCAGTGAGAAGCTGCTTCTGGGGCTGTTGCTTGGTAGCAGACTGAACCTGTTTTGATGGACAAGACATATTTTGTGGAAAAGTCGTCTTGGCAGATCCAGGGTACCCAGGCTTCAGTGTCGTCTTGTGCATGGCACTGAACTGCGCCAAGGCCTTGTCTGCCTTGGCACCAAAAAGGTGCTTACCATTAAATGGCATGTCCAAATGTTTGGACTGCACGTCTGGGGGAAAATGTGACATGCGTATCCATGCATGAAGGTGCATGGACACCGAGGTTGCCATGGCACGACCGATGAGTCGGCCATGCCCATGGCACAGACTAAGCTCTGCTTAGCTACCTACAATCTTTCTTGTGCCAGGTGGGAGACGCTGCTCTGAAGATGGCCAGGCAACTGCTCCACAAGTTTCTAGAGGTCAGAGAATATGCAGTGTGAATACTGGGTGAACGTGCACACTGAATTCAGTGACCTTAACCCGAGGCTACAAGAAGCATAAGACATCTTGGCATAGCGCTCAAGGCGCTATGTTGAAAGAACAGAGAATGTGGTAACACCTGACTTGACAGTTGCACCCTGAACCACTAGGCTGTCCGACAAAGGATGAACAAACACAAACGCCAGGTCCCCATTTGAATCCTTATATTTTTGGGAAAGGCTGGGGTCTACCACAGAAACACTGCTGGGGTGCTCCCAGACCCCAAGGATGAGCTCAGAAAGAGCCAGAGTAAAGGGCAGGTCTGCTGCCGCCTTAGCTGCAGGCTCCTCCAAGATATCAGTTAGGACATTGGTAGTCCTCGCTATGGCAAGGAGCACAATCCCCAGAATCTCAGTGGCCTGTTTAAGCACATGCCAGTAACCAGTATCCTACTCTGTAGAAAGCAGAGTTCCGGCCTCCCAGATAACTGTCCGGTGACATGTCTAGACCACTGGGACGACCCTGGGTTCAGACAGCCCCTCCACAGAACCCAACCTCAAATGCTGCAAGGTAAAAGAAAGTGTGCACACCAAAAGCCTCTCCCTCGAACCCTCAGAGATACCCGAGCTCACCTTTGCCACCTCACGGAGCGCAGGCCCTTAGGAGGAAGGCCTGGTGATGGTCCCTCCTGTACCTGAGGCCTCGGCTTAGGGGTCCTCTGAGTGACCCGAGGTCGGAACCGCCGGCATTCAGGAATGATGGATGGGTGCTGTGGGAGCAACTTCTGAAGCCTGAGCACTCGGACCCCCATCGGCCCGGAGTGAGGAAGACATTCCACGAGCAACGAAGGACTGGCATGATCTCAGAAATGAGCTGCTGAGTGCATTTCTGAGGAATGATGTCCACAGGAATGGGTTGAGCTGGGCGCTGTCACCTATGGGGGCTCGCCGACGCGGCTCTCCACCCGATGACATGGTGATGTTGCTCAGCTCGATGGAGCCAGGGGTCGGTGCCACGTGACTTGAGGAAGTCGCAGCCTTATCTCCACAACATGCAGGCCGTCCGCCCTGAAGTTTCAGGGCCCGGTCCTGAAGGGTCTTGGGCCACATCCTCTGGCACGACCCGCAGTCCTCCACCACATGCCTGATGCAGAGGCACCAAAGACAGCAACTGTGCAGGTCTGTGACCGACATCGTGCCTGAGCACTTACAACAGATCTTACACCCATTGGCCAGAGAATCCATCTTGATGTTACACTTCGCCGTTATCCCCGGCGAGTGATGGTCCGATTACTCACCTCTTCCCCCGTTCATGGTACAGCAAGGTTCCTTCCCTGAATGTATTTTGTTTGGGCTAGTCCTTCTTCCTTGTCTAGTGGCGTTGTTGTTTAAGTGAGTCCGTCCTCTCTTTCTATTTCCGTCGGTAGTCCTTCCTTCATGTTTAGCCTCGGCATAAACATGGCGTCTCGCTGGAAGGACGCCGCTTTTCAGTAAGTCCGTTTCTCGTTGCTCGTTTTCTGCCGGTTTGCTGTGCTTGCTCGTTCCTGGTCTTCGTTGCTAGTCTGTGTGATCTCGTTTTTCTGTAGTCTTCGTCTTGTCTTGTTCGGTGTCTGTTTGTTTCCCCTTGTCTGTTCCTGGCTGTGTCCTCCTTACGTTTCCACTGCCTGTTTGTTTGCGTGTCTTTCCCGGTCTGTCTCCCTCTCGGTCTCGCCATCTCCCCGCCTGCCCTTCCGTGCTCCTCCCGGTCGCCGTCTGGCTGTGAATGTTGCATGTGTAGTGAGTGGTAGTTTTGTCTCGTGGTGCCCTGTGTTGTCTGGCCAGTACGGTGTTTGTTTCTTGCTATTGTAGGGGTTAGTTTTCCCTTCCCTTGCTAGTTCCTGGTTAGCCTTTCCTTTCCTTCCTCCTCCTCTCCGTCTCCTCCCTTCCTTCCCCTCCTCCCTTCCCCAGGGCCCTTATTTAGTTTTTTCCCCTTTCCTGTTTTTTGTTTTGTCAGGGTCTGGCAGGTAGTTCCGAGGTATCCTGTTCCCTAGTCCTTTTCCCCTAGGTTCCTGCGGGTCAGGGCTAGTCTCTAGTTTAGGGTTAGGCCCCCTTTGTCCCTTTAGCCCCGAGGTTTCCTGTCCTTAAGGTCACCCCTTGTTCTTGTTTTTTGTTAGAGTAGGTTGGAGTTTTTTTACCATTTCTGTTTTTTTCCTCCACAGCTCTAGACTCCAGTCTCCGTCATCTCTGCCTGTGGTGCTAACTTTGGGCAGCGTTCATACGCATCCAGAGTCCGCAACTCAGACGCTACCTTCCCACTCCTTTGGTCAGGTAAGAGATTAACAGACTGAAAAGCCCAAAAGATTTCATGGCCACGCTAGACGACCTTACTGCTGCCGTGCAGCAGATGGGTCAACAAATCCAAACCCTACATATGGAGAATGCTATTCTGAGGGCCGCCTTGGGTCCTGGGCGTCCTGCGATTCATGATAGGGCCACAGTCACTACGATAGAAAGATTTTCGGGAGATACTAAGCAGGTTAAGCCTTTTCTCACGGCTTGCAAGGCAATGTTTTTATTTAAACCCGAACAGTTTCCCACGGATAAGGCCAAGGTGGGGTTGCTGGTCTCTCATTTTATGGGTAATGCGTTGGCCTGGGTGTCCCCTATGATAGAAGTCGACGCCCCTCTCTTGGCTAATTATGGTTTGTTTGAAAACGCCCTCAAGGGGATGTTCCTGCGAGACCATACACGCTATTCTACGGAAGAGGCCCTGTTAGACTGTGTCCAATCCTCTTCCGATGTCCTCACCTATGTCACAAAGTTTAAGGCATTGGCCCAACAGTTACAGTGGGCCGAAGAAGTACAGTTGCCCCTGTTCCGACGCGGTCTTAGGGAAGAGATCAAGGATGAGCTCGCTCAAGTCTCCCGCCCACCTTCTTTAGCAGCACTAATAGATTTGGCTTTGTCCATAGAATTTCGTATGAAGGAAAGAAAGGGCGAACGAAGGAGGACACAAGGTACCTCATCTCATGGGTATAGACAAGTGGAGGTGAGGGCAGATGCTCCGGTTCACGGTTAACCCATGCAGGTAGATCAAGCCCGCGGTCCTCTTACCGAGGCAGAAAGGAAACGACGCCGTGCCAATGGCTTGTGCCTTTACTGCGGGGAGAAGGGGCATCTGATTCGTACTTGTCCTCTGTGTCCTAAAAGACCGGCGGAAAACTAGCGAGTCTGTCAGGTGTTAGGGACGACCAGACGGACTCTAGTTTTAGTCCTTTGTTAGAGACTGGGGTGAATGATCATTCTATGTTGTATATCTCCGTTCAGGTATCTTGGGCCGATCAACCACCTATTCATACTCGAGCACTGTTAGACTGTGGTGCAGCTGGTTTATTTATCGATCAAGATTGGGCCACTAAGATGGGGGTGCCGTGTGGTAAGAAGAGTCAGCCCACCATGGTTCAAACGGTGGACGGATCACCCCTAGTGTCGGGTCCCATTACGATACAGACCACTCAGGTGTATCTTTCTGTGGGTCCTCATGTGGAGATACTTACTTGGGATTTTATTAAATCTCCCCACAGTTCTCTTATTCTCGGTTTGCCCTGGCTATGGAAACACAATCCGCTCATTAATTGGGAAACCGGAGTGGTGGCGTTTGCTTCCTCCTTTTGTCAACAGGTCTGCATGTCTTCTGGGCCCTGGACTAATTGCACCCAGCCTAAAGGGTCATCAAGACTTTCTTTGGCCGCAGCTGCCATCCTCCCACCAGAATATGTCGAGTTAGCGGGTCTTTTCGAGAACCCGACGGTCAAGCCCTTGCCACCCCACAGAGACACCGACTGTTGTATAGATTTGGAGGTCGATGCCAGAATACCCTTTGGGCGTATGTACAATCTGTCCTTTTCCGAACGCCAGGTCTTGTGTGCATACTTAGACGAGAATCTTGCCCAAGGTTTGATCACACCTTCTAGGTCTCCAGCTGGGGCCCCGATGTTCTTCGTCCAGAAAAAGACGGGGGACTTGCGCCCCTGCATAGATTATAGAGCACTGAACGCGGTCACGGTCCGTGATCGCTATCCACTCCCGTTGATTAATGACATTTTGGAAGCCATTACTGGGGCGTCCGTCTTTTCCAAAATAGATTTAAGGGGAGCCTATCACCTTCTCAGGGTACGTGAGGGGGATGAATGGAAGACCGCCTTTAGAACCCCCTTGGGGTTGTTCGAGTATCGGGTCATGCCCTTCGGGCTGGTGAACGCCCCTGCCCAGTTTCAACGCTTTATGGATTCTCTCTTCTCA
This sequence comes from Eurycea bislineata, assembly GCA_038406705.1. Classification (NCBI taxonomy): domain Eukaryota; kingdom Metazoa; phylum Chordata; class Amphibia; order Caudata; family Plethodontidae; genus Eurycea; species Eurycea bislineata. The sequence continues at coordinate 9,597 of JBCATW010000059.1, forward strand.
GATTTGGTCATGCTCACTGTTATCATTTACCTGGATGACGTATTGATCTTCTCATCCTCGCTTGAGCAGCACTAGAGATACACAAGAGATATTACGACGCTTGTCTAAGAATCAGCTAATATGCAATCTGGAGAAGTGCGTGTTTTCTGTTTCCCAGGTGGATTACCTGGGGTTTATTTTATCCTCCGAAGGGTTTCGGATGGACCCCAAGAAGGTACAGGCGGTATTAGATTGGCAACCTCCCACTTCGGTCAAGGCGTTGCAGAGGTTTTTGAGGGTTGCCAATTACTATCGTAGATTTATAGAAGGGTTCTCAGCTCTGGTGACCCCTCTTACCCGTCTCCTTCAGAAAGGTGTTTCATACTCTTGGGGTCAAGCACAGGACCAAGTCTTCATCGCCTTAAAGGATAGATTCGTGACCGGTCCGGTGCTGGGGGTGCCCAATGATTGTCTACCCTTCTTTGTTGAGTCTGATGCCTCGGACTGTGCGGTAGGGGCAGTTCTGTTGCAAGTTGATCTTCAGGACCAACAAGAACATCCTCTGGCCTTCTATTCCCGTAAGCTATCTCCGGCGGAGCAGAACTACTCCACTTTAGAAAAGGAGTTGTTGGCAATGAAGCTGGCACTCTCCGAATGGAGACATCATTTGTTGGGAGCCAGACATGTGGTAACCCTTCGCACCGATCATAAGAAATTATGTCTGTTGCAGCGTTTGGATTGCCGGTCCAGTCGTCAAGCCCGTTGGGCGTTCTTTTTCTCCCAGTATGACTTAATTACTTACATACCGGGCCCTAAAAATATAGTAGCGGATGCCCTTTCTCGCATTTTTCAAATGGAGACGGGGGGAGGGGCGAGTTGTCTCCTTTGTTCGGCCCTTCCACCAAGTTCATTTTGGCCCTCTCCTGGGATTCTCTTCAAGAACGGTTGCGGACGCATCCGGACAAGGACAGTTATATCGGTAAGGACGATTTCCAAGTCCATAATGGGGTGGTTTGTCGAGGACATGCCGTGGTCTTGTATGATTATTCAGACATAAAACAGGCCCTAGCCGCCTGTCATGATCTGCCGTCGGCCGGTCATCGAGGGGTCAAGAGCACCGATGCCTTAGTCTCACGCCACTTTTGGTGGCCCTGTTTACGTTCGGATGTTACGGAATATGTTCGTTCTTGCCCTACTTGCACTCAAAGCAAGCCTAACTTTGGTCGTCCGGTGGGGCCTTTGATGCCCCTGCCCGTACCCAATGCCCCTTGGGAATCTATTTCTTTGGATTTTGTAGTCGACTTGCCCAGTTCTCAAGGAAATTCGGTCATCTTAACCGTAATTGATTCATTCACCAAGGTCGTGCATTTTACCCCGCTCCCCAAACTGCCCAGTGCCAAGGTTTTTGCCCATATCTTTATTAAAGAAATCTATCGCTTGCACGGCTTGCCTTTGAGCATCATCAGCGATCACGGGTCGCAGTTTGTCTCGCGATTCTGGGGGGCTCTGTGTGCTGAGTTGCGTGTGGAAAAGGCATTGTCATCTGGATATCATGCCCAGACTAATGGGCAGACCGAGAGGGTACAGCGAACACTCAAATCCTATCTTCGAGCTTACGTCAATGCCTATCAGAATGATTGGTCCTCCCTGCTTCCCTTAGCGGAATTTGCGATCAACAACACTGACCACTCGTCTACGGGGGTTTTGCCTTTTTTTTGCTTATATGGCAGGCATCCTCGTTCCATACCTCTTTCCGGACAAGATCTCTCCTTGGTTCCGGCAGCCTCTGCCTACGGCTCCGATTTACGCGAGGTTCAGGACCGTGTTAAACAGATGCTCGTCCGCTCTAAACAGCGGATGAAACAGGTAGATCGCCACCGTGCTTCACTTCCGCCTCTTCAACCCGGGGATTTGGTTTGGCTTTCCACCCTTCACCTGCCCTTACGCGTTTCTTCCCGGTCCTTGGGTGCTCGTTATGTGGGTCCTTTTCCCATTGTTCGAGCAATCAATCCAGTTACTTACCGTTTGCGGTTGCCCCCTACATGGCGAGTACACCCTTCTTTTCACATTTCACAGTTGATGCCCTTGTTGCCGGATCCACATGCCTGTACGCTGCCACCTCCGCCTCCTTTGCAGGGTTCTGAGGGTCCGGAATATGAGGTCGAACGCATTCTAGATTCTCGCATTTCTCGTGGTTCCTTACATTATTTTGTGCATTGGAAGGGTTATAGCACTGCTGACCGGTCATGGGAACCCGCTTCTTTTGTGCACGCCCCTCGTTTGGTGCGTCTTTTTCATCGGTCCTTTCCTGCCAAACCGGGACCGTTGGGGAGGGGGCATGCTGTTACACTTCGCCGTTATCCCCGGCGAGTGATGGTCCGATTACTCACCTCTTCCCCCGTTCATGGTACAGCAAGGTTCCTTCCCTGAATGTATTTTGTTTGGGCTAGTCCTTCTTCCTTGTCTAGTGGCGTTGTTGTTTAAGTGAGTCCGTCCTCTCTTTCTATTTCCGTCGGTAGTCCTTCCTTCATGTTTAGCCTCGGCATAAACATGGCGTCTCGCTGGAAGGACGCCGCTTTTCAGTAAGTCCGTTTCTCGTTGCTCGTTTTCTGCCGGTTTGCTGTGCTTGCTCGTTCCTGGTCTTCGTTGCTAGTCTGTGTGATCTCGTTTTTCTGTAGTCTTCGTCTTGTCTTGTTCGGTGTCTGTTTGTTTCCCCTTGTCTGTTCCTGGCTGTGTCCTCCTTACGTTTCCACTGCCTGTTTGTTTGCGTGTCTTTCCCGGTCTGTCTCCCTCTCGGTCTCGCCATCTCCCCGCCTGCCCTTCCGTGCTCCTCCCGGTCGCCGTCTGGCTGTGAATGTTGCATGTGTAGTGAGTGGTAGTTTTGTCTCGTGGTGCCCTGTGTTGTCTGGCCAGTACGGTGTTTGTTTCTTGCTATTGTAGGGGTTAGTTTTCCCTTCCCTTGCTAGTTCCTGGTTAGCCTTTCCTTTCCTTCCTCCTCCTCTCCGTCTCCTCCCTTCCTTCCCCTCCTCCCTTCCCCAGGGCCCTTATTTAGTTTTTTCCCCTTTCCTGTTTTTTGTTTTGTCAGGGTCTGGCAGGTAGTTCCGAGGTATCCTGTTCCCTAGTCCTTTTCCCCTAGGTTCCTGCTGGTCAGGGCTAGTCTCTAGTTTAGGGTTAGGCCTCCTTTGTCCCTTTAGCCCCGAGGTTTCCTGTCCTAAGGTCACCCCTTTTTCTTGTTTTTGTTAGAGTAGGTTGGAGGTTTTTTTACCATTTCAGGTTTTTTCCTCCACAGCTCCAGACTTCAGTCTCCGTCATCTCTGTCTGTGGTGCTAACTTTGGGCAGCGTTCATACGCATCCCGAGTCCGCAACTCAGACGCTACCTTCCCACTCCTGTGGTCAGGTAAGAGATTAACACCTGACAGGAATCAAGACTAGGCCCAAAAACGCAGATGAAAAACAAGAAAGCTCCTGTGCGCTCTACTGTCTGGAAGTGTGGAAGAAAAGGATCTGATGTCTGATGTCTGAGAAGGTGCATATATAGAACAGTATGCAGTCTCTGCCATCTGCTGGCATCGGAAGTCGACTGCACCCTATCGACAACAACGTTGACCGCCTGCATCAGGGCCCAGTACAGGGGACTCAGCAAAATCTTTATTCTCTCGACTGGAACCAGTGTGTTAGATGCTGGGAACCCACTATCCATTAGTTAATCATTTTCAGCATACACAAAATGCAGTGCATGACAAACCTCCAATTATGAGGTAAAACAAGAGGATGCAGTAAAATATGCACTTTCAGCATAAAAAAAACATGCTGAAAATCAGTACTGCAGGTTTCATAAATTTTTGCTGAAAAAACGCATATCACTTTCAGGCCTACAATATGTTTTTATTAAAAATCTGCAAGAAGTAAGATGATTGTTTTACCCATTCCGCATTGTGTCCACATTCCATACAAGTATATGGGTACCGCATGCTAGGGACAAACATTTCAATTTTCCTGTTTTTTTGCATTTTTTTTTTACAGAAGATTGTTTTTCATACTTCAACACTTCATAATTTTGTTCTGTAAATGTGTTTTTTTCCCAATTTTCATGAGGATTTACAGCATGGCAAAAATCTGCAAATGTCATTACCATCAAGCATGGTAAACTTGCTGAAAATACACATTTTACATGTGTTACTGTATTGCACACAAACATTAGTTACTTACCTGTAACTGTAGATCACCAGTATTGTATCTTATATAGATTCATAATGCTGATGTGAAATATCT
>JBCATW010000060.1:0-13772 GCA_038406705.1 Eurycea bislineata
TGTTAGGACTGTGCATTGAGCATGGTCCTGTTCAGCTTGGTGCGCACGCTGCGTTTCCTGAGCTATTCTCGGCGCATTCTGCTGAATTTCTTGCTGCGCGGCTGCTAGCTGGTCAGAGAGGTTTTTCCTTTCTGCTTCTATTCTAGCCATGTCCATTACTTGGCTGATTCCTACACCTTGTAACCTGGTTATTTCGGTGTCTCTTAGCGTCACCTCATCCCTAATCTGGCGGATGGTAGCCTCATGGCTGTCATTTTCTCTAGTAATTCGTTTTATTTGGTTGTCAATTGCATCCTGTTCAATTTTATGTTGGTCTTTCTCTCTAGCAATTTGAATCTGAAGTTGGTTAATGTTATCTTTATAACCATTCAGTTCGGCTTGAACATTCTGTAGAATGCCAGCGCACCCATTATGCAAATCTTGCAACTGTTGCAGCGTTCTCGCTTGATTTTCTCTATCATCTTTCAAGCTCTGAACCTGTGTAAATAAATATTCGTGGGCGAACCATAAAGTTCCCGTGAGATTCGCGAGGGCTTTTAATTTATCCTTGTTACCTACGGCCTCATGTAATCTTAACATGGCCAATGGGAGAGCCCCCGTCTTCTCTAGGGTATTATGAGGATAAGCTAAAATAGCATTTCTTCCCTGCGTGCCCCATTCTTCTTGGGTGATTGCAGGGGTGGGAATATATTCATATAATGTGGTTTCAACTGACAACATGAGAGCCTCCAAAGTGATTCCTTCTGGCGGCTGACCCGTCATTATTCCTTATGGGTATGGATCACTAGGATACTAATCTATAAAATACAGACCACCTCTGTTAAGGACAAAGATAAATCTCGGTGTGGAACCTCCAGTTGTGAGATTATATTAATATCTCTTATTAATATCAATAAAAATTAATATAAAAAATTAATTAAAATTAATAATAAAATATTAATATTCAAAATAATCCAATATTTCGGAAAATTATGAAATAAAAATAGAAATTAATATTTCTGATCTTTATTAATCTCACTTTCAATAGGAATCTACTTCAGAACCTATTGTGTAGCTCTTATACCTAGTCAAAGCAGAGATCTAATCCTAGCGTAATGAAATCTCCTGTCACCCTTTGTTTGCACTGCACCTGAAGAAAAGCAATTCCCAAAATACAGTTTACATGCAAAATTATGCTCTCAATATTAACACAACTCGTTCATTCTAAATAACTCGCATACTCTGGAAATTTGACATCAGTCAAAGTTTTATTATTTTTTTAGGTAAAATATATTGTATTTAATATATATGTATACATAAAATTGTTCCTTTATTTGTTACAAATCAGCAGGATCTTCCAATCGGTCCAAATTAGCGTTATTCAAATGTAGACAATTCAGTTAGGCAATATCCTTATCCTGAAAGCACATTTTTTATCATGGTTACAATGTAGCTTCCCTTCTCCACAAAACTCTCAATAGACAATATCAGCTTGTTCACCAATTCTATGATTTCTCATCACACATTAGGACACAGTGTACAATTCAAATCTTCTTCAACATACACAATGAGGATAATTCACATATGCAAATATAACAGCAGTTAAATGCAAATCCTTCACAATATTTAAAACGCTATGTAAATATCATTGGCTAAATAATGAATTCACTTTACTTTTTATATTCAAACATCAAATCTTGACGTTAGCACCTTTTACACATTAACACAATAACTAGATCAACCTATTACCACCGGTGTGGTTTTTCAATGTGTCTAGGCCTGTAACTGCAATAAGGCCTCAAAAATGTACATTGCACCAATTTTGCACAAATCTAGGCATTTCCTAAAATATCACGCTCTGCGTCCTGCAAACAATTTTGCGCGCGGGATTTAATGTATCTGATTTGAATTTACATTCACTTTTTCATAAGAACGAAGTGCTCTATGATTTTTCTGTTCACTAACTGAAGCGCGTTGGGCCTGATTCGCCAACCGTTTTCAATCAGAATAGTTTGTTCCACAAGGATTGGCTGTGTCTGGCACTTGAAATACAATGCCTACTTGTCTGCACATTCAGAAAAGGTTAGCACAATTTGCAATTTTGCTATTCTAAAGAAGTAAATGTTCCTACTTTCAGCGCCAACAATGAATTAACAATGCTTCATCTATGTACTAGCTACAAATTTGACAGTGCACAGAGAAGTACTGAACAAATTAACATTGGCATCAAATTGCACTGAATAATTAAAACACACAAAGGTAATCTCAATCAAGATCTACTCCCTGGCGAATTATAGACCCAAAACAATTGGCTTTGCTCTTATTCCCTGGGCCTGCAACGCACTCTTCTGCTGAAACTGGCGAAAGGTTCTTGCTCCAAATCATATATTTTAAAAACTAAACATTCTCCACACGGATAAATTGTATTCTACGTTGGCAATATAATGCTTCATCCAAATACACATCAATGAATCCCTAAATTCAATGAGCCCTGTGATTTTTCTCACAATGACTGACAATCGCTATGCCTGATCCACCTTCCACTTTCAATGGGAATTCCCTCTTTAAGCTACAGAAATCTGCTTCACATAGGAGAGGTCTCCACGTGCTCTACCGATCACAATGCACTCTTAAAAGGCAACCCTCTTAATCTTTAGGTGAATCTTACCATAGGCCGTCTTCAATACTCAAAAACAGGCTAACTTGCGATCATTAAGAATTTTACAAAAACAATTTAAATTCAAATTTGGCTTAAAAACAGTCTAGAGAATATTCCTGTATCTCAGCAATTTACCCCAGGTTCGCAGCGCTTTCCTGAAGAAAGTTATTACCCAAGACAGACCCCATTCATCTCTATGGGATATCACACAAGTATAGTCCTATCTCTATTTCTACTGCCTCACTGCCTTCGGGCCTATTTAGGGCCTGCCAGGGAAAGTGGGGTTATTGACACATAAACACAAAAACTGCTCTTAAATAACTTCACTAACAAGCTCACTGTTTATATAATTACCCTCAGCGATTATTCATGGAAGGCCTCTAGCACTCGACCAGCTGTGTCTTCGACAGTCTGCGACCGGACTTTTACGACGGCCACCGCTGGTGTCGATCTTCAGTGCGTAGAATTATCTCCGACCCATTAACTCAATTAATTTCTAAAATGAGCTACGGGGCCTGTTCTATATAAGCCTTTGTTCATATCTTCTCCAGCGGGAATTGGCAGCCTCTCCGCACGGTGTAAAATGGCCGACTTCGCTCCCTTCCTGGTGACGATGCTTTTATTGCCGCTAAATCTCCACCCCTTTCTGTCACGGTCTAATTGAAGAATGGGTCCCTGGGGATTGCAACTGGTTCTACTCACTATTTCTTTACAAGCTCCAAACTAGCTGAATCTCAACTCCTAAAACTTAGAAACAAAACTATTTCTCACTTTTGAAAAATATCACACGTTTCAAGACGCCGTTGGTCTTTGTAGGTCGAATATTTCCAAAGATACGAATAAATGGGTTTTAATCAACTTCTGTGCATTTTATTTGGCTGGGACCATTTCCAGAATTTAAAACATTTTCCTGTCTATTCCTGTAAAAACTCTCTCCTCTCTCAGGAATATAATTTGGCTTTTATAAGCTTAATGGTTTATATCTCAGGAACTTCACCAGCTATTTTTATTTACACGATGTGTCCAGTACTCCTGGGTCAGATCTACAAAGTAATATTATTTTTACTAATGTGAGATCAATTAGGCCCAAATTATAGCTGTTTTAAGCTTTGGCCTCTCCTACGCATGCGTGAGACTGGCCCTTTGTCCATATCTCCCCAGAGACTGCCAACGTGTCCAGGCCCTGGACCACAGCTTTCAGAAATGCCTGTGTCCGACTCCTATTGGCTGTTGAAGTTTGATATGCCTATTTTGAAGTTCAACATCCGGTCTTTTGGACAAAGAGACTTGCTGACGAAGCCTTCTAACATCTGGCTTGAGTTATACACCCTCCCTAGAAAGGCCTCTACTTCCTGCTTCCAGCTTTAACACTTTGTGTGCCAAAGGCCTTTGCTGTAGTGAGGAGTGTGTTATAATCTGATTGGCCCACAAGTCTGCTATGGTCATTTCTATAGGACTTTTGAGACCAAAATGCTTTACATGGGTTTGTCTCACATCTGCCTTCAATTATGGCGCAAAATCCAGCCAATGAGATGTGAGAATCCCTTTCCATTGGTTTCCTAGCACACACTCTGGTTTCAGGCAGGACTTCTGTGCTTAGAAGTGTCATCCAAATTTCCCTCCATGTGCCAAATTTGCAAGGCGTAAGATTTTTAATACATCTCCCAGCTAATATTTGTGAACTGCAGGTAAACAAAATTCATAACTGGGATTTCTTTGGCTCGCTCACTTGCAACTTTTGGTACACAGGGGTTCCAGAATCTCTTTCGCTGCAACAGAATTCTACTCTGACCATCTAATGTGTTGCTATTGTCTTGCATTATTGACCGTGTATGTTATCAGCCTCAGATACTCAGAATATGTGTGATTTTATACCAACTGTGATGTGTCAGCCTCAGCCTTGGTAGTTCCAGCACTTTTCCACCGAATTTCACTCGAAAAATCGGGATTACTTCTTCCCATTACATTTTATCCACAAATTGGAAATGCTCATGTGTAGAGCTCGTCATTCCGCATCCAGGGATATGTTACATGAGGGGTTTGCATTATTTTTGACACCCCGGCCCCAGAGTCATAAACCGTTTTCAACATTGCCTGATTGACCTGAAATTCGGTATGCATATGGAATTACCAATTCTAAGACCTTCTGCGTTGACAGAATTTCATTTTAGAGCTCAGAGAAAAAGTTACAAGCTCCTATAGTCTGTACTTTTGTGTTATAGGCATTTCTATATATGCTAATTCGCTCAAATTCACTCACAAAGGTTATAGGTGGGATCTGTGTATATATGTTCAGGGTAGTGTCTGTCAGATTACTCTACAAATCCCCCTTAGAATAAAAATAGAATCCCTATACTATTTATATTCTACGTGATGTAATCTGTACCTTGATTTACAGAATGGGTATATCTACCCGCCCCATTTCCATGTTGGAACTTCTGTGTTTTCTAAGGTCATAGTGTTTCATGGCGTTGTGTCTGAACACCATTATACTTATCACAGTTAACCAGATCAGAAGGAAACATAGGCTGATCATGACAGCATACAGTTTGATTTGGGTCCAATCCCTCCCACTCATAAGCACCAGATCACCGGGCTCATACATGTGCTTGGCAATGGACACCTCATTCTTCCGGATTGCTAACTGCATAGTATGGTTGGGCTTATTGGCCAATAGAAACTCTAGATCAGGATCTGAAGGAACCTCTAAATCAGGGAATACCTCTATCATCTCCATCTCAGCTTCTAGAATCTCACTCGAGATATGGAAGAGGACGTGTCCCCCAATGGTCACTATGACATCCTTGGGCACAGTGATCAGTGAGACGCTATATTGCAATGGAACAACTTTGTAAGTCCCGTGTAGTGCGTATGTAACAGTCATATTCTCCATCCTAGTACTTATCAACCATTTTTGGTTCACCAATACAGTAGTGGTGAATTGGGAAAGATCATCAGGTTTGCTCATGGTGATTTCACAGGTGTTTGATTCAACCTGTGTGTTTTGGACACCACATACTTGGCAAATTGTACGCAGAGGAGCATAATCAAGATAGTGGCCTTTTCCTTTGTGGCCCCCATCCTGACCTTGCAACCTCAAAGTTTTTTTGTTTATAGTCTTATTGTTCTTTCGTTTCAATTCTCTTAAGCGATTTCTCCAGTCCAGGCGACCTTCTTTCTTTGTCTTGCTTCTCTCTGAGGATCCTGGGATTCCCACTGTTTCCTGGGGTTCCTTTCCTTTGGTCCGGATCCCGGGGACTCCTCCAACTCCTCCGGAGCTGTAGAGAAAGCAGTTATCTATTGAAATAAAGAAAAATGCCATAAGTCCTCTGTGATTGGCGGTTGATCCCTGCTAAGAGAAGACCTTCTCCTAGGAACCCTAACCTACCTATCTACAGTTCCATCCATCCATTCATCTTCCACACTAAAATCATTACTTACTGATGTTAACGTAGATTCAGTCCTCAGCAGTATATTCTTGTCCACTGCTTTCAGGTTGGATGTCTTGCTGTTCAATTTCCTGTAGTCTGCTACTCGGATGGCAGATCTTCAGCTGGTTGATGTGGACCCATTTCTCTTCTTCCACACCAGCCTTCTTCATGAGGACCTTGTATACCACGGGAGATAATTTGTCTACAATGGAGTACGGTCCGTTCCAACTGGGAAGAAACTTCCTCGCTTTCGCTCGGTTTCGCGCATAATTAAAGAGATAAACTCTATCACCTACCTCATATTCACTCTTGGTAGTCTTCAAGTCGTGGTACGTCTTCATCACGTCGGCGGACTTCTCAAGGTTCTTCTGAGCGAACGCAAACGCATGTTGTAGGTGCTTCCTCAACTCTGCCACATAATCATGGACAGTAATTGCTGATAGCAACGTTGGCTCATTGGTCTTGTACAGGAGGTGAACGGGTGTGACCAGTTTCCGACCGGTCATCAACTCAAAAGGAGATAGTCCAGTTCCTTGAGTTGGCGTCGCTCTGATGGCCATGAGTACCAAAGGTAATTTCATGTCCCAATCAGCACCAGTTTCATTGACAAATTTCTTTAACATATTGACAATGGTCTGGTTGTACCGTTCAACACTCCCACTACTCGCAGGTCTATATGCTATGTGCAATTGCCTCTTAACTCCTAGTATTTGCCACGTCCTGGCCATAATATCGGCGGTGAAATGGCTGCCTCGATCGCTGCTTAAACGGTACGGCAAACCTTGCCGGCTAAATACGTGGTTGATTAGAAGTAGAGCGGCAGTCTCAGCCTTACAGTTAGGAGCTGGGATGCACTCAACCCACTTCGTAAACAAGCAGGTGACGGTCAGCATATACTTGTTGCCTCTAGAAGATTTAGTAACTGGACCCACGAAGTCAATCTGCAAATCGGACCACGGCATCACTATTCCACGTTTCTGTAGTGGAGCTCTATGCCTGGGTTTAGAGGGTTGGAATTGTGCGCAGGTCAGACAACCCTTACAATAAGTCACCACATCCTGATACATGTGCGGCCAGAAGGCAACTTCCATCAAAATTTCAGTTGTCTTCTTACTTCCTCGATGTCCAGCGGTGATTTCATTGTGCGCATGATCCATCATTATCCCCCTATACTTAATGGGTACCAGCCATTGAGTAACTCCATGGTTGTTGGTTCTGACTATCAATCCATCGATCAGCTTAAACTTCTTGATACTTACCATCAAGATCCTTAGCTCTTCTTTTCCCTTCATCATCTCGGGAGTAATAGGATTGGCAATAGGATCTTCTAGCTGTTTATAGAAGAGTCCAATCTCCACATCGTCTTTCTGTGCCTGGATAAGGTCAGTATCAGGGGTGTCTTGTCCCCATTGAGTGACTACCTTCTCCTGGGATATCGTCTGGCTTCTTGTGGTAACTGCCACCTGCACTCCCCCTAGGAGAGGTTCAGTGTCAATATACCTTTCCATCTGTAGGGACCCCTGGTTGGCTAGGGCATCAGCGAAATCGTTGCCTTCCTTCTCTTCCCCAGGTACCTTGGAGTGCCCCTTAGTCTTCTTCCAATAGACTATCAATCCGGCTTCTTCAACCATGTCAGCAATCAGTTTGATCAACTTGCCATGCTTCAATGGTTTCTTGGCAGCACAATGCATTTGTTGGTTTTTCCATTTCGGCAGGTGTTCCACGAACCCATTCCTTACATAACCGGAATCAGTTATGAGTACCATTTCAGGAATTTTGTGTTCTATGGCGATACTAATGGCTTTGTACACAGCCATAATCTCAGCCACCTGACTACTTCTTGGTCCAATATTGTATCCAGCAGGTGGGACAGGATTGTCATTATTCCAGACAATACCTATACCAGCAAGCAATTCGCTCTGTCCATCCTTCTTGACATGGTAGGAGCATCCATCCACGTATGCAGTGGGCATGTCCTTGCATTTCTCCTCATCGTAGATCTTGTGAGGAGAATCCAAGAATGGCTCCATGTCGCTTTCGTCACTCCAATCGGCGTCAGGACAATTTTCTTTGAGACAATCGTGTAGCACTGCCATTCCTCCAGCAACACGACTTTGTTTATTCTGGCAGTACCTTATCTCAACCGGGAAACCTTGCAGACTCATCATCCAGGATGTTACTCTGGAATTAGAGAGATTTCCTTCTCGCACCTTGGCGCTTTGAAGAAATTGGAGAGACTGATGACTAGTCTCAACAATAATCTTCTCGCCTTGTATCAGCGGTCTGAAGTGGTGAATTGCCCACACAGCTGCCAGGAGAGATTTCTCACATTCATTGAACTTAACCTCCACCGAAGACAAAGCTTTGCTAGCAAAAGCAATCACTTTATGATTTTGATCATGCTTTTGATATAAAGCTGCGGTCAAACAGGTGTCAGAATGTCCAATTTCAATGAAAAACTCTTTATCCCTGACAGGATAAGCCAAGCAAGGTGCTTTGGTCATTCTGTCCTTTAACGTCCGGACGGCTTCTTTCTGGGCTGGACCCCATTCCCAAGGAACGTCCTTCTTCAGAAGTTTCACCAGAGGCTGCGTGACATCAGCATAGTGTTCTATAAACTTCCTACTATAGTTTGCTAATCCCAGCAAACTTCTCAGTTCCTTAACGGTGGTAGGATCTTTCAGCTTATATAAAGCCTCAATCCTCTTCTTCTGAGGGTTCAGACCTTCAGGGGTTATCTCATGACCCAAGAAGTTCACCCTTTCCTTACACCACTGGGCTTTTTGGAGTGATACCTTAGCACCAGCCCTCATCAGTTGTCCTAGAACATGTCTAACTTCAACTAGATGTTTTTCCAAGCTCTCGCTTTTGATCAGGATGTCATCTACATAGGTCAGCGTGCCCCTCTCAAGGGCGTCTGGCATGGCCTTCGTTAGGAAGATGTTGAACTCGCTCCCGCTGTTAATAAACCCAAATGGGGCTCGTTCCCAACAGTATGATTTACTTCGAAAATTGAAGGCAAGTTTGTATTGATCCTCAGGGGCAATAGGCAACACCCAATATCCTGAGGTCATATCCAAAGTGGTGAAAATCTTAGCACCTTGGATCTGAGCCAAACCCTGGTCAATAAATGGCAATGGCCACCTTGACCTGTGGACTCGTTGGTTCAGCTTTCTCAGGTCCGCACAGAGCCTCCAAGTACCATTAGTCTTCAAAATGGCCAATATAGGAGTGTTGAAAGTGCTGTGTACAGGTCTTATGATCTTCCTCTCTTCGAGATTTCGGATTATTTCATCCAAGGCCTCCAATGAAGCCAAGGGCAACCTGTATTGTCGCTGATAAACAGGTGGGAGCGATGGATCTGTAGGTATCTTGACCACATGTAAGTCAGTCAACCCACAGTCATAGGAGTCCTTAGAAAAGACATGCTGGAACTCATACAGCACTTTCCTAAATTCTTCCCGTTCTTCATCCGTTGTGCACCCGTCCGCCTTTTGAATCTGCTCTTCTACTAGGACGTCGAATCCAGGAAAGACTAGAGGGGTAGCGATCTCGTGTTGCTCCTCTAGGCGCTCTGAAAGATTAACTTCAAAAACCCCAGACGTAGGGGAAACCGTTCCCGATCCGTACTTACCTGGTGTTTCTTTATCGACAAAAGTTTCGTCCGTATGCATTCTGAACACAATCTGTTCCTGTTCAATGCACCATGGAATCCGTTCAGCCTCAGCCACTTGAAAAGGATAAACAGACTGTATGGTAAACATCCCCTTTGGTTTGCTGCAAATCTCATCATTGGTGAATCCTTCTGCTTCATTAAGCATTTCCGGAATCACACCGATAATTTGATTACACAAATCAGAGGAGTAATATTTTTCATCAATAGCCATTCCAATATCCATGTCCTTCCTCAATGTAATGGGATAAGGGTTCTCATTATTAATCACTATCTTACACTTTCCTGAACCTAAGTCCACTAGGGGAGTGTGAGATAAACTTAGTCCCATCCTCAAGAGTTCATTATCCAATTGGATAAATGCCTCACTACCTTCAGGAAACATCTGTCCCTTCTGCCTAATTAAAGACAAGGTAGCTTGTCTGGTATTGGCGGGTATAATCTCTTCTTTGTAGGTCCTTAGTTGAACAGCATGTGGCATTAATTGTCCAGATGCCTCAGCTAAGCTATTGTCCTTGAATCCTGCAGGTGTTTTTCCCAACCTGGACCAGCATTTGTTCTGGTTCAGATCCAGAAAAGCAGCCATGCGGTTCAATATATCATTGGCAATGTATATTGGCTCTTTAGTTTCCTTAACAACTAACATATTGTGGAATATTCTTTTACCCCCAATATCTAATTGAATCATTGCCCTACCTAGGACTTCATGTTCCTCTTCAGAACCATCAAGCCCTTTGATAGAGTTATCACTCACTGGGTATAGACTTATCTTCCTATTGGCAGCAAGTTGAAGATACTCAGACTCCCTAATTACACTCATTTCTGACAACAAGGCAATTTTGGCTTGGGTAGTTTGATTCTCTCCTTCTAATCGCACCGGTATAAACCAATTTTCTCCCTTATTGATTAAATCAGCTATTATTCGAGTCTTTAGGTCGCCATCACAGCTTTCAGCAGTTTCGGGCGTTTCATCCCTAATGAAGAACCTAAGACAATCTTCCACCAAATCAGTGTCCCACTCCTTATCCTCTCTAAGGTTGATGGTGACCTGACCTGGGGTCTTCTGTATCGTCCTGTTACCATTGCTCTTAACCACTACAGTCATCTCTGGCTGCTGGCTGTTCCTCAGATACACCTCAACAGAAGCTGATTTAGCCTCTATTAAGTGTGTGTCTGGTTCCATATTGGCTTTTCCATTGACTTTTCTCAGTGGAATGGGTCTTTTTACCTGACCCCATAGGATTCCATTGAGATAATCGATGAGTGGAGACAGCCTCCTTAAGCAATCTCCGCCCACCAACATATCAAAGGTATCAAGTTGCACTATAATCACTGGGTGCACCATCACGTGTTTGCCAATTTTCAATTCCAAATCAGCAATACCGTTAACTGGCACCTCATTTCCATTGAGATTGTGAACTCTTCCAGCATATTCTTTGCTTTTCCCAATCTTAATGTTGTCTTCCTGATTGATAACAGAGTCCACCCATTTCTGGGACACCAACGTTACTTGGGATCCTGTATCAATCAGTGCTTCTACTGTCCATTTCTGGCTTATCAATATGGGAACATAGTACCTGTCTTCCTCATTTCTGAGGTGACTAATGAAGTGGGAATTCTTCATCATACTCTGTTTCAGATGACTAATTTCCTGGTTGGTGGTTACTTTGGGGATAGTAATCTGCCTAGGCATTTCCTGTGTCCCTACACTAGCCACTACCAATTTACCTTCATCCTGAGTTACCTCAGTTTGTGGTGCTATGTCACACTTACCAACTCTGTCTCCTCTACGCACTCTTTGAGGTAGGGGAGTTAACTTTCCTAACTCCTCCAACTCAAATACCTGCTTTTCCATTCTCAAAACATCAGCTGCATTGCTCCATTCCTCCTCAGCTTCCAATTGAGTAAGCTTTTGGAGTACTACCTCACTAACCCACTTCTCCTGACATTTCTGATGAGGACAATCTGGGGTGGAGGAGTTATCAACCTTATCAATTTTATCAACAGACTCATAATGGTACACCGACGGATCATCTGCGCTGAAAGTGACACCATGCTTTGGGGCATCTCCTCCCATTACCTTATCGACCTGCACACTTACCTGCTTTTCATCCTCCCCCTTGACATCTATTATTTTAGGCGCACAAGAAAAGGGATTACTTAGACCTTGTGTTGGTAAGGCGCATTCCTGCGGCGGTGACCTTCATGATGCATTATTGGCTGGAGCTGCTGTCTGTGAAGCCTTTTGCCTCTCCAGATAACTTTCCATTTGAGCTTGAGTTTTGACTACCTGCCTCAAAATCTGAGTGGCGTCATCCATGAACCTTCTCATGTCTACGGACTCATTCTGCTCATTCCCAGACCCACTATATCTCCTCTCATTATTGGGAGAGCGATTTCCCTGATCACCAAACTTCCTGTAACGGAAGTTATTGATGGGATTATCACCCCTATAACGAGGGCTAATATAGCCGTCCCCTCTGGGCCCTCCCCCTTGGTTATTGGAAGAAGAACCAGACCGGGAATTATTGGCCGCATTATCTTTTGATTTCCTATTGTCATCTTGCTTCTTAGGTTGCGCATTAGATTTGGTGTCAGACTTCATTCCACCTGACTCCAATTCTAATGACTCTTTCTTGGTGACCTCACTCACCTGAGCAGGCTTGGCCACTACCTTGGGTTTAGTGTCTTTGGGGGTGCTTCTGCTCACCTCATAGATACTAACTGCCTTCTTGACAATCCAATCTAACTCCTTGCGCTCATAGTTTGAACCTGCCATCTGTAATTTAGTGGCTTGAGGCAGTGCATGAAAGTAGGCCCTTCTGAACTCCTTAGAATCCAAATCAACCTCATCATACGCGCAGGAAAAAGCATTTTTCAGCACATGAAGGAAATCCCTGGGGTGCTGATTATCATTGCACGTCATATTTAACGCATGACGGAGAGCGTCCTGTTCATTCCTATGGATTGAGAAATGTTTTATTATCTCTCTCCTGTACTCTGGCCAGGTTCCATATGAACTCTGGTTCATCCCTAAAAAGAAACTCCTCTCTTCAGGGCCAAACGTCCATGACACAAATTCTATTTTCTGCTTGGTACTATCCATGCCAGCAGAACACAGAACTCTCTCATAATGATCTAAATGATTCAAAATAGACCCTTTCTCGGCCCTTTTGAATAGGGGAATAAGTTTCAGAATCTTAGTGAATTCTGTTAAGTTCTTTGAACTTTTCGTTTTTTCCCTTTCAATATTTCTAAGCCTCCGAATTCTCCTTCGCTCACGGGAATTTCTACCTTCATTTTCCGCTTGAGAGGACTGACTCTCATGGACAGAGAACTCCCCCTCTTCTTCAGAAGATGAGCCCTGGCTAGTATCTTCCCTTCTAGACCCTAGACTAGCAGATGCACTCACAAGGGGACCAAGACCACTTGTGGTTTTGACCACCTTGGCGGGTAAAGAGGTTGCTCCCTCTAGACCTTGCGCTTCTTCTGTGGTAGGTTTCCAAATACTTTCAGTAGCTGGCACGCCCACCCTTCCTTTGAGAGCATTTAACTCTCGCTGGACACCTCGGTACTCAGCAAGGTACTGTTTCACCTGGAGTTGTGCAGCCCTTTCGGCTTCAACCACCTTAACGCATTCTTTCTGCAATGCCCTATATTCCTGCGCCTGCCGCTGAATTTGTGCAAGGTGGTTAGAGGCCTGCAACTTCAAATCTGCGTTCTCATTCTCTGCAGTCTCACACTTTTGGTTTTTCTGAGCATACGCACTCCTAACGTCCCTCTCTGCGGCTAGCGCAGTCTCTCTTTCCTGCCTGAGCCTATCTGTTAGGACTGTGCATTGAGCATGGTCCTGTTCAGCTTGCTGCGCACGCTGCGTTTCCTGAGCTATTCTTTGTGCATTCTGCTGAATTTCTTGTTGCGCGGCTGCTAGCTGGTCAAAGAGGTTTTTCCTTTCTGCTTCTATTCTAGCCATGTCCATTACTTGGCTGATTCCAACACCTTGTAACCTGGTTATTTCGGTGTCTCTTAG
>JBCATW010000061.1:0-13749 GCA_038406705.1 Eurycea bislineata
ATAATAATAATGATAATAATAATAATAATAATAATAATAATAATAATAATAATAAGCCTCTCATGCTTTCAGGTAAGCGCATCTGAGTTATCCTGCTGTCCTGGCGCTTTTCTTGCTTCTCCTTATACCTTCGCATTGTTACCAGTATCCTGCCTCCTGCCTTATCCGACTACCTTGTTACCAGCCTCCTGTGTTGCTGCCTTGTCCTCTGCCTTCTTATTCTCCAGCCTTGCTATTGTAGTCTCTCTTCCTTGTTTGTTGCCTGCAAGTTGGATCTCTGGACCTGTTACAGCAGCGCTCCTGCTCTCCCAACACCTACATCTCTACAAGGGTTTTTTGTGCCTTGACAGCTTTTTCCCTTGAGACCATCGTCCCCTGGCTAATAACATAATTTCTTGGCTCAGGGGTAGGAGAGTCGCAGTCTAACTGATTTCTCCACCACTATCAGGTAAGCCATGTTACAGGCTGACACGCCGCCTGCATCATGATGGCTCATGCTCCTACGACACAGGAGTTGGCCGCTGCTCTGCAGCATATCACCCAACAAATGGCTGCACTGCAGGAGGAGAATCAAGTCTTACGACAAACAGTAAATAATATAGCAGCACCTGTTGTCAATAACATAGTTACAGTGCAATCTCCTGTTTCTGATCCAGCCTCAGGTCCGTATGCGGGGGATCCCCAAAAACTCAAAGAGTTTTTACAAGCATGTCATGTACAGTTCTCGTTGAATCCTACACAATTCCCCACAGATACCACCAAGGTAGCATTCATGAGCCATAAACTGGTTGGCAACACTTTGGCTTGGACGTCGCCTTTTGTTACACAAGCTGCGCCTATGCTTACTAATCTGCCACTGTTCTAAACCGAATTCAAGGCTATGTTCCAATATACCTCTTGTGTAGTAGCAGCCGAGGATGCCTTGATGGATATCTGTCAAGGTAACAAAGAGGTACTTTCTTACGTCACATGTTTCAAGCCATTGGCAGCCGAAACCGGCTGGGTAGATACGGTATTAATGACATGCTTTCATAGAGGCCTGAGGACGACATAAAAGATGAAATCGCTCGCATGGACCGGCCTGACACTTTACAAAGTTTAATAGAGAACTCTCTACAAATTTAATATCGCTTCAATGAAAGGAGTACCGAGAGACGTAGAACTACAACACCTTCAAGTATAGTTTGTAAACCTCTAGTGCAACCAGAAGGCCCTAAGACACAATCCGTGTCCGAGGAACCTATGCTTGCAGACACCGCTAGAGCACCCTTGACTCCAGAAGAACGTTGTAGACACTGCCTACATAACATGTGTATGTATTTCGCGAATCAGGGCATATGGTAAGACAGTGCACACTATGCCCGACTAGGTGTTGGGAAACCTAGTTGCCCTCACGAATGAAAGGGAGAATTTGTGGGTTCTGGAATTGATTCCACCCTTAAAAGTTACACAAGCTGTCAATCAGGACTCCGCTCTTTTTACTCTCCAAGCAACAGTGACCATGATTGACCATCAAATGAACGCCACAGCCTTAGTTAATTTGGGGGCAGGTGGATTGTTTATGGGTATATCTTGGGCCAAGGAACATAATATCCATCTAGAGGCCAAGGAATCCCCTGTATTTGTTCAAACCATTGACAGGTCACCCCTTGTGTCAGGACCCATAACTCTTTGCACAATGCATTTACACTTGGCTGTAGGTTTACACAGCGAACAGATAGTCTTTGATATCATTAAAGTCCCTCATTACCCCTTGGTATTGGGACTACCCTGGCTTCGTCATCACAAGCCTATCATTAGGTGGCGTAAAGGAGTAATTCTTTTTTCTTCTGATATCTGTCTGGATCGATGTATCAAACAACCTGTGTCTTGCCCTATACAGATTGTTTCCGGTCCTGGGTTATCGGTATCACACCTCTCTGAAGTACCCAAGGAATATCAACACTTTATTAAGGCATTTTCTAATCATTTGGCTAAATCCTTACCACCACACAGGATCCAGGACTGTCACATTGACCTCCTTCCCGATGCAGTTTTACCATTTGGACGAATGTATCGAATCACTCCTGCAGAAAAGGAAGTGCTACGGCAGTATTTATTTGAAAACCTACAAAACTGACTCATCCATTCTTCCAGATCTCCAGTCAGAGCTCCTCTTTTCTTCGTTTCTAAAAAAACAGGGGATCTCCGACCTTGTATAGACTATCGTGCCATGAACAGCCAGACTGTGAGGGATCGTTATCCTTTACCGCTCAAACGGGATATTGTAGACTCAGTCCAAAACGCCAAAATATTCACCAAATTAGACCTGCGCGGAGCCTACCATCTGTTACAGGTCTGAGTTGATAAATGGAAGACTGCCTTCTGCACCCCTTTTGGTTTATATGAATATTCTGTTATGCCTTCTGGTTTAGTTAATGCCCCTTCCGTTTACCAATGCTTCATGGACTCATTATTTTCTGATTTTTGTATCCCTTTTTTTGGTTATTCATCTTGATGATATATTGATTTTTTCCAAAGATTCTACTCAACACACAGAACACACCAAACTCATCCTGACTCGTCTCCAAGACAATCACTTACGATGCAATCCCGAGAAATGCCTTTTTTTTTGCTGAAGTAGATTACTTGGGAAACATTCTGGCGGAAAAAGGCATTACCATGGATGCAAAGAAGGTAACAGCCATTAGAAGATGGCCTAGACCCACGGATGTAAATTCTATACAATGTTTTTTTGTTTTTTTTAACTACTACAGGGCCTTTTTACAGGACTTTTCTAGGATAACCGCTCCATTATGTTCTCTTACTCACAAAAACACCCCTTTTGTTTGGGGTCAGGAACAAGAAACAGCCTTTCAGTTGTTGAAACATAAGTTCACAATAGAACCCATTGTGTCCATGCCTGATGAGACAAAACCTTTTATAGTACAAACTGATGTGTCCAATGTGGCCCTAGGTGCAGTACTGTTACAAAGATCTGAGAATGACAACGTAGAACACCCAGTTGCATATTAGTCTAGTCTACTGACACCAGCAGAACGCAATTACTCCACTGTGGAAAAGGAGCTATTGGCAATCAAAGCTGCATTGAAACAGTGGCGCCACCATTGTCTTGGGGCTAGACACATAGTAGAGGTCAGAACCGACCACAAGAACCTTCAATATCTGGAACCAGCAGATTGTAGAAATGGCAGACACGCCCTATGGGCATTATTTTTTCCTCCTTTGATTTGTTTATGACTTTTATACCTGGGATAGACAACATTGTAGCGGACGCACTCTCCAGATCTTTTGATATGCCTGCCCCTGAGTCAGGTTCTTCTTGCTTTCTATCCAAGACTGTATTCATTGCTCACGTACAACCCATTTTTCACCAGTTCCAACAATCCGTTCTTCACCAGCCCAACATAACAGATTACCTCTCTAAGCCTCATTTCACACTGCGTGAAGGCCTACTTTTCCAAAAGAACCAATTGGTAGTCTTCAACAAAAAGATCAAAGGCATGCTTCTAACACTTTATCATGATATACTATCCGCTGACCACAGAGGAGTTTTCATTAGAATCTTGAGTTTTCAACGACATTTTTGGTGGCCGAAGCTAGTTCAGGAGGTTAAGGAGTAAATAGCCTCCTGTCTGATCTATGCTCAGTCAAAGGTTTCTCGCTCAAAGACCCCAGGTTTGTTATGACCTCTTCCCATTCCCCCTCATCCGTGGTACACTGTGGCCATGGATTTTCTCATCGACCTACCCGATTTCGAAGGACACACCATCATACTAGTAGTGCTGGATCACCTCACAAAGACAGGACACTTCATTCCCCTACAGAAGTTGCCCACTGCCAGACAATTGGCTCACATATTTGTGACACATATAGACCATCTACACTGGCTTCCTGAACATATTTTGATGGACAGGGGTGTTCAATTTGTCTCCCGATTCTGGCGAGCCCTCTGTTCAGCCCTCCACATCAATCGTTTTTTATCCACTGGCTATCACCCACAGACCAATGGAGGCACTGAAAGGCTTAACCAAACCCTAGTCACTTACCTACGTTGTTATATCAACCATGCACAAACTAACTGGTTCATCTATTTACCAATGGCAGAATTTTCCTACAATAATGCACCCCAATCCTCTGCCTCTGTGTCTCCTTTCTTTGCCTCTTTAGGTTACCATCCCAAGGCTGTAGCCCTGACCGTCCAGCCCACTTCCATGCCTCAAGCTTCCACGCATCTCCAAGACATCATTAAAACACAAAAGGCCATTCGAGTGTCCCTACAGAAATCTCAAGCATGCATGGTTTGTATTGCCAACAGACACCGTCATCAAGCCCCTGACTACCAAGCAGGTGATTTGGTCTGGCTTGCTTCCACCAATCTACCTTCACAGGGCTTGCCTCAGAAATTCGCCCCTAAATACATTGGACCATTCACAATACGAACCATACTCAATCCTGTTGTTATTCGACTAGATTTTCCCAAGAGGTATAAGGTCCACCCAACCTTTCATGTTTCCCATCTCAAACCTGTGATGAAAAGCCCCTTTCCAAATCCTTCCAATCCTAACCCAACCCCTATCATAGTCCATGGCAACCATGAGTTTGAAGTGCAAGAAATCATTAACTCACGTTGGTTTTGTGGTTCCCTTCAACATCTTATCTTATGGAAGGGCTACTCCGCTGCTGAGAGGCCATGGGAAAACGCAACTGATGTTCATGCCCCCAGATTGGTCTGCTGTTTTCATCGCGACCATCCTTCTAAACCTAGACACCCAGTGAGGAATCATACTGTTACAGTTACCTCCACATCCTCCTCATTTCACCAACCTACGCTAAAGCCGACAAGGATTTTTACAGCTTGATACTTGCCTTCAGCTGAATCGCGTTTCCCCACCTCAGATTTTAGGTTTTGTGTGAATCGGCGTACTCATTGCTAGGTTACCTGTGGGTTTCGTCCACGCGGCTCGTACCCGACGCCACCTTGTGTGTCACACATACGTCATTCTGCAGCGCCAACCACACACACGGTTACGCTCACATTCACATTACCTGCATACGTCGTCCTGCAGCGCCAACTACACGCACACACGTACAGACCTTGTCCCTATCATGCATAAGCCTCTCGCGCTTTCAGATAAGTGCGTCTCAGCTATCTTGCTGTCCTGGTGCTTTTCTTGCTTCTCCTTATACCTTTGCATTGTTACCAGTATCCTGCCTCCTGCCTTATCCTACTACCTTGTTACCAGCCTCCTGTCTTGTTGCCTTGTCCTCTGCCTTCTCAGTCTCCAGCCTTGCTACTGTAGTCTCTCTTCCTTATTTGTTGCCTGCAAGTTGGATCTTCGGACCTGTTACAGCAGCGCTCCTGCTCTCCCAACACCTACAGCTCTACAAGGGTTTTTTGTGCCTTGCCAGCTTTTTCCCTTGAGGCCTTCGCCCCCTGGCTAATAACATAATTTCTTGGCTCAGGGGGAGGAGAGTCGCAGTCTACCTGATTTCTCCACCACTATCAGGTAAGCCATGTTACATTAACTTTGTTTTATGTGGCAGCGTGTAGCTGCTGTGCATAGTGATATGTTGTTGGGAATGCGTTTCTGCACCTTTCCTTTCCACTTTCTTCTTTCTTCCTTTGTTTTCCTCGATTCATAATTCAGGTTATGCAATGAAAATGAAACAGCAAGCAGATAGCAAAGAAAAGGGAGGAAGGGGCTGATAAACAAAGAAACAACCAGTGTTACAGATCATTTACCAGATGCTGAGAAAATGGTGTTTCAAGAGCTGGTCCCCACTGCTGTGTCTTAGAGGTGTGAACCCCTTCCTGTCACTTCACACTGTGAGTTACATTAATGCCCTTTGAAGCCAGGCATCTGCACCAGCATTCTTGAACTTTGGGATCTTGGTCTTGAGCTCCCACATTTGCTTAAACGCTTGCAGACCTTCATGGGGGAGAATGAAGTAGGTGTAGTGTAGCTACCACACACAGTATTAGAGCCCTCTTTAGCTCATGTCACAATTGAGTCCCATGTCTGAAAAGTTAAAAAATGAGCAATGATTGGCTGTAGCCTTGCGTTATTCACATTGTGTTGCTTAGTTCTATGATGTGCTCTTTGAATGCCCAGGATGAGTCTTTTGGCCAAGTTAGTGTCCGCCAGAGATTTGGTAGCAACAGAGATGGCAAATTCCCGGAGTTCCTCTGTCCCCCTTTCTGGACTATTCATGATTTTGAGATTGTTAGGTCTGGCATGATTTTCATAGTATTCAAGCCCCAAATCTATATCATTAGTATGTTTGTTAGTAATTAGCAGAGTATTGTCTGTAGCAGTAGAATGCAGCTCAGCTTTTCTGATGCTTAAATCATGGGCATTGAGTTCTTGCTGCAAAGATTACATCTCCCGCCTGCAACTGATCGGTGGTTGCCTGAAGAATCTGGAATTTCCCCATCAAGCTCATGTGTTCCAGGGGACTTTGCATGTACATGATCATGGAAATACAGCTAATACCCCACCGCTTAAGTGCCATTGTATCTGGGTTTTCGGGAGGGGGTTGTTAACAGTCTGATATTTGACACTAGCATCTCAGTTGACAATGTAACGTAAAGTATTTCCGGAATTCGTTCAGCTCTTAATTATTTTACAGCAAAATACTCCAGAAGATAGCAGTGCATTAATAGTTCGGTTCACAGGATACAGAGATTGCAAAAAGGTAATGGTGACTCAGTTACAGTGGTTTGATGAGAGCGTAATATACACAAAGCAATGGCACAAGAATTCAATAGTGTAAGGTCGATACCACAGACGATGCCCCAGGCTCGATTAGTTCCATAGATGCTGGAAGTCGAGAGCTGGTGCTAGCGCTGCTAAGACCCACTGGACTGTCGTGGTCCAGAACACAAAGGAACAGGTGCTCTCAGGCCTTTCCTTCTTAAGCGATAAAAGTTCCGTCTGCAACACACACTGGTGGTGCCAGAGTACGGGATAGAGCAGAGATTCGATCCGAAGATGAGATGAGTAGAAACGAGAAGAGCAAGATGGGCGCGAACAGGATACTAAATACCTCCAAGGGGCCCCTTGAGGAGGGGTCAAGGCACTGCCATCTCAGGTTTCTCCCCCACTGGAGAGAAGCTGGCTGGCCATGAGCGCTGTTAATTGGTGCTCAAGATCAGAGGCAGCAAGGGTGCGCAGTATTGCTTGATCCCCAAGCTTGGGTGCTGGTCAGAACCGCTCCTTGGACTCCATTTTAGAGTGGAGGTTGTCTCACTTTGTTCTTTGCCATGAGGCAAGTCAAAATGCTGAGGACTCACTCAGGGGGATGTCCCTTCCACACTCAAGCGTTGGCTCCAGGCTAACCCATACAGGGAAGCCAGGCGCACTTTTATAGGAAACCGCAGTACAAACATGGTAGCAGTTCCCATAGACGCCTGAACACAGAAAACTAGTTATTTCCCACAGCTGGACGTACTGTACAGAAAGAATGAGATACAGCCATCCAAAATGCTATGCAAGTCTATGGCCGCGGCTGCGGAGCAAGTCCGACCTTGCGATTCTTGGACCCGATCCGCCCAGCCGCGAGTAAACGTTTCAAACTTTTACCCACTTTAAAAAGTGGTGCCTGCGACTACAAAAACCCAGTTCAGGGTACTAAACCTGTGCTGGGAGAGAGAGGTGACCCTATTTAGATGAGTCAGCCACAGTTAGCACCAACTTGGCAAGTTAATTGGGCTGAGGCACTGCGGATAGGTGAGGACCTGGAAAGCAGTTTTCTAGTGGGACTCTGAAAAGGCGGCTGCTGCGATACACTGCTCCTTACTGGGAAACCACTGCAGGGCAGGACTGTAGGGACAGGATACCTACCCTGGGACCACCCCCCACACCTGAGCTGAACTGGGAGTCCAGTAGGACTCCAGGATGCTCCCACATAGGTCATTTAGGGACTGGATACTACAAATAGTATAATTTCAGCACTTTCAGCACCCTGGTTAGAGTTGCAGGTAAGTGCCCTTCAGAACCATGGATAGTTATGGAACCTGCAAAACGATTTTCTATGAAGCCTGGTTGCGTTTAGACTGCACAACTACATTCCTACGGCAGTCTAAAGGGGAAATGGATCTTGCAGACTTATGGACTGTCTCCACACCTCCCCACTTTTGGAGAGACAGCCCAGGGAAGGCAACTGTCGTAAGCTTCCCTCGAGTGTGTCGTCAAGATACATCAACTGGGACAGTCCGTTTGCATTACCATTCTTGGTACCAGAGCCGTACTGCACCTCAAATTGATAGTCCTGTAAGGCCAAGGACCAACGCAAAAGTTTGCCGCTTGTGTCTCCCAGCGAGTGCAGGTAGGTGAGTGGGATGTGGTTGGTCTGGATCATGAAGGGCACCCTATAAAGGTATGGTTGGAGCTTCTTCAGGGCCCAGACTACCGCTAAACACTCCCTCTCTGCCACTGACCAACGCTGCTCTCATGGGAGAAGCTTCTGAGACAGGTATACAATGGGCCTGTCTCTATCATTGTTGCTGCCATCCTTTGACTCAGAACAGCACTGATGCCCACGTCTCAGGCATCTGTCTGGACATAAAACACCTTAGTGTAGACCGGACTTTGGAGCACAGGCTCATCATACAGGATGGCCTTAAGAGTGCAGAAGGCTTTCTGACAATCCAGGGTCCAGGTGACCTTTCTAGGGGCCTTCTTCACCAGCAGTCCAGTCAGTGGAGCCGCAACGGTGGAGTACTCAGGCACAAAACTGTGGTAGTAACCAGCTGTACCCAGAAATGCACAGACCTATCTATGCGTGGTACGGGTAGGCCAGTCTTGTATTGCCTCCATCTTTACCTGTAAGAGGCGAAGATGGCCCTTGCCCACGCAATGCCCAAGGTATTCAACCTCGCCTTGGGCAAACTGACACTTGGGCACCTTAACTGTGAGACCCACTTCCTGGAGTCAAGCCATGACAGCAGTTAGGTGCACCATATGGGATTCCCAGCTTTGGCTGAAGATGGCAATGTCCTCTAGGTAAGCCATCACAAAGGATTCCAACCCCTTCAGCACCTGGTTCATGAGGCACTGGAATGTCGCACAGGCATTTTTCATACCAAAGGGCATGACCCGATATTGGAACAGCCCTTCAGGGCAGGTGAATGCAAGGAGTTCTTGGGCTCCTGGTTTGAGCGGAACCTGCCAATATCCTTTTGTCAGGACCATCACGGTATTCAATTTCAAAATACTTTTATTTGTAAATTAATACATAAAAGCATTGACATAATATAACACAGTAAATACAGTAAGATAATTCATAAAACACATCACAATAATACATTAAAATATGCCTCAAATTACATTCATTATTTAACACCATCATGGTAATGAACCTGGCAGGCTCCAGCTTGTCCAATAGATCATAAATCCTGGGTAAGGGGTGGGCATCACTCTTAGTGACCACATTGAGGCGTTGGTAGTCCGTACAGAACTGGGTACTTCGGACCTTTTTCTGTACAAGGACTATGGGACTGGCCCAAGAGAGAGGGAGGGTACGATGACTCCCATCTCCAGCATCGCCTGCACTTCCTTTTGGATGTTATTCCCCACTACAGGGTTCACCTTGTACTGGGTAGTTCAGATGAGGAGAATGTCGCCTGTATCCACATCGTGTGCAATACCTCACACCCTCCTTGGCATTCCAGAGAAGGTGGCATGAAAGGGAGCCAGCCAGTACATGGAGTAACTCCTGACGCTGGCTGACACTGAGCTCCTCTGTCAATCGAGCAGTCGACAGGTCAGCAGGCTCTTTGGTTTCCTGTAGGAGGTCGGGGATTTTGGCCTCCTCTTCATATAGGCTGTCACTGTCACAGATAGACATGGAGAATCCCATCCTTCTGTGATAGGGCTTTATAATGTCCACATGATAGGTGGTGTGAGCACCAGGCTTGTCAGTGCGGAAGATGTAGTTGACCTCGCTGACTTGCTTGACAACCTTATGGGGCCCTGTCCAGGCAGCTTCCATCTTGTTATGCTGGGTAGGGATGAGTAGTAGGACTTCCTGGTCCACCTCATAGGTGCTAACTCTGGTCCATTGGTCGTACCATCACTTCTGCTGAGCAGCTGCAAGGTTCTCTGTAGAGAGGTCCAAGCACTCCTTCAGCTTCTCCCGAAGGTTAAGGACATAAGGCATGATGGCCTGGCCCTCCTCCATGTGTCAACCCTCCCAGCTTTCCCTGACAAGCTGGAAAGGCCCCTTGACTCTCTACCCATAGAGATGTTTGAAGGGGCTGAATCCGGTGGACTCTTGTGGTACCTCCCTGTATGCGAACAAGAGGTAAGGCAGGTACTTCTCCCATTGCCTTCCATGCTGGGTGGCAAACACCAGCAGCATGCTTTTCAGGGTGCCATTGAACCTTTCACAAAGGCCATTGGTCTCCGGATGATAGGATGTGAAAGGGTGGTAGTGCACCCCACTCACTGTCCATAGTGAACGCATCACCTTGCTCACAAACTGGGTCCCCTATCTGAAATTACTTCGTTGGGGAACCTAACCCTGGCAAAGATACCCATGAGGGCCTCAGCCACCGACTTGGTGGTGATGGACCGCAGGGCCACAGCCTCGGGATACCTGGTGGCATAATCCACGATCACCAGAACGAACCACTTCCCACTAGAAGAAGGGGGATCGATGGGACCCACAAGGTCCATCCCAATCCTTTGGAATGGGGTACCCACCACTGCTAAGGGGACCAAGGGTGCCTTTGTCTTCCCACCCTACTTACCAGACAACTGGCAGACCTCGCAGGTCTTTATAAACTGCTCAAGATCCTGGGTAACAGTGGGCCAGTAAAGGCTATTGAGGACCCTGGCTTTGGTTTTGGTGAGATCCAAATGGCCATTTGTGGGGATCTCGTGCCCCACCCTCAATAGTTCACCCCTGTATTTCAAGGGGACCACCAACCATCGACTGGGCACAGTCAAGGATGGGGTGGTGCACTCGCTATACAACAAGCCACCGTCCCAGTACACCATGTACCTTGGTGCTGGAGACCTGAGCTCCTCTGGAGTGGGCTTCTGAGGGAATGCCTCAGCACTAACTTTCTCCAATGAGGGGTTCGAAACCAGGGCCTCCTTGAAGGCCAGTGGGTGGTAAAGCTCCAAGGTGCCCGGATTCCACAGGGCCAGTGGGTCCACTTCCACTGTCCCCTCCCCAGAGTCAGCTACTGGCTCGGGGGCTTGGGTGGTGGGTTTCTCCCAGCCGAACAATACCACTGAAGGGGGCAGTTTGAGCTGGGAATTACCAGGGGACCGCGAGAGGTGAATGCCCCCATAGCAGCAATCTCTGCTGAGCCTTTTTATGGGCATGGGACCTGGTGATGGCCGCCCTCAAATCCCTGAGGTGGTCCATCCCTAGGTAGCAATCAAGCTTTTGTGAGGCACACACCCCAACCTGACAAAGAAGCCCAGCGGCAGCTTCGTCTCCTTCCTAGGTGAGTTGAACCCTAGCCAGGGGAACATCACCTGTGCCGTCATCGGCGTAGTCCACACCAACTACCTCACCAGTGTATTGCTCGGGGCGGATGCCCTCTGCCTTCACACAGGTGAGCGATGCACCACTGTCCGGGAGGGCCTGATGGTCGAACCGTTCACGAACAAATCCACTACCTCCCTTCTCAGGACTAGAGGGAGGTCCCCCTCAGCCATGGAGCACTCCTGGATAGAAGCTATGTGCTCCCTCATCTCAGAGTCCTTAGTCTCAAGGATGGCATTGACCTTTTCTGTGGCTTTAGCTTTGGCCTTAACTACAAGGCAAGCCACCTTAAAGTGGTCGGTCTTGCCACAACCATAACACTGGTAACCAGCTCTGTGTTTCCCCCCTTTGGCCTGGCTGGGACCCATGCTACTAGAGCTTGAGGCTCCCCTTTAGCTGGGACCTGAGGCAAACCCTTCCCGAGGACAGAGGACACTCTCCCCTGCACCTGCTGCTTACCTGGAACAGCACCAGCACCAGCTTCCGGCCTTGCCTGAGGATTGGAGACATCCTTGTGTTGGGAACAAGGCATGTTATTTACATTCCCCTCCCCACCCACCTTGTTCTTCGGTTGGGAGCCCTGTCTTGCAAGTTTCCCCAGGGCCGCTTTAGCCCTGACACATTGTTGGTTCTTTTCCCAGTTATGGGCCTTCTGGACAGTTTGGGCTGCTGACATAGAACCAGCATCTAACAACACAGTTCTGAGGGCATCAGGTGCAGCCTTAACAAGCACCTCCCTCATACAGACATCCTTTATCTGTTCTGTGGTGCTGGCCTTCACCAGAGCCATCCAGCAGTCCCAGGTGCGGCAGCTGTGGTGAAACAAAGTGAGGTAACTATCATGGTCCACCGTGCTTTGACTCCGGATGTTAAGCTAAACAAATGAGTTGTAAACATTTTCATAGTACAACGCACTAGTCCAATACCCACAAAAAAGACTTGCTTTTTGGCACCACCATTTTTATAATTGATTAATCAAATGTTCTTATTTTCAACCCTTTTATTCAATTAATATAAATATATACTTTACAATTTTCATTTAGTATTACAACACCATTTAACAGAATACACCTTGTGCACACACATAATACAATTCAATCTTTCTTAACACATAAAAAGCATGGAAAATCTCAAGAGGTAGCACACTCAAATGTTTGAACTCTAATGTCTACCATCTAAAGGTAAGATATACTGTTTCCGTTGCTATTAAAACCAGTCGATGTTTCAGTTCCAATTTTTGGTATAGGAAACTTTCTTCAGGACATAAAATGTTGGTAGTTCATTATAATCCAATATTTCATTGTCTTTGCATCACAAGGGATCTGGGGGGCCAGCCTGAACGTGTCCACTGTGAAATCAAAGCTCTCGTGGAGGAGCGCTCTTACTTGGGTGTAGTCCCTGTCTCATCACCACTCTTTTAGCCTTTCTGGTGAGCAGGCTGACCTGGAGCAATCCCTGGTCCGATGGAGGAATGTCTCCTGCTGTGCAGACTGATTAAAAAAGTTCCAGGTACTCCCAGAGGTCTTCCTCTTCCCTCCAGGGCTGGATCAAATGACCCTTCGTTTTAACAAGCGGAGAGTCCCTGGATGCCCGACTTTGGCCTGCTGTGGGAACCACCGCCCCAGCAGGTCCAGTGGGCCGTGCCACTGCATCCAGCTGCAGTTGGAGCAAGCTCTCCTGCACCTCTCGCATCTGCTTCAGCTCTCTCGGCTCAGCCTCGTCCCAGGCTAGCCGTTGGGCCCACAACTCGTGGGACACAGGTGAAGAGGACAAAGAAGGCAAAAAAAAACAATGCAGGATGCTCAGTACCATTTCTAGGCCCAGCGAGCAATCCGGTAGGAGGTGGGTGAAAGCGATGAACATTTTCACCGCCGGCCTTCCTATCCCTCGACAAACACACAAAGTCTCTGTGGTCTGGATAACACTTGGCTGCAGAACTTCACCTTCATTGGTCCCAGCAGGGACCCGGTCCCTGCTGGGACCCGGTCCCGATGGGTGTGGCTTCGTCAGTAGGCTCCACTGGTTTGCTTTCTCGCCTGGAGTCTTCCCCAGCACTGTACCAGTCGCGTCCCTCACCAACCCCCCTCTGGAGCAGCTCCCTTGAAGGCACACTGGATGGGTGCCTAGAGCTTCTCAGTTGACTGGGCTTGGTGGGTTTCACACAATTGCACTCCTCTCCATAGGTGCCCACTTCCAGGGGGGTTCAGTGTGTTGCCCCTGAGGATTCCTGCGAGACTCGACCAT
>JBCATW010000062.1:0-13729 GCA_038406705.1 Eurycea bislineata
TCCAGGTGAAATTGGAAGGCTTGGGTAGCGATGACTTCAAGTACCCTAGCCCACCAAAGCAACTGTGAGATGGGGCGATAAGAAGCCGCCAGATCGATGGACAGATCAGATTTTTTTCAGCAAAGGGGTAACTATTGCTGTCTTCCACTGGTCAGGCACCTGGCCAGCGGAAAGGCAGCAATTAACCCCTTAACTGCGGAGGACGCATCAGACGCGTCCTCCATTAGCAGCGCTGTAGTGCGGAGGACGCGTCAGACGCGTCCTCCGCACTTTCAATGGCCATTGCATTAGCATGGCCCTCATTGACCCAACGCAGCACTGGGGGGTAGAAACCCCCCAGCAGCTAAGGGGTTAAATCAGTGGTACTTTGGCATGATTGTTTAAAAATTCGGTATTACACTTCTTCATTACAATGTGGTTGTTCTGGAGAATAGACACGGGAGTCGCTGTGTGTGTGTAAGTATGCATATACAGGGGCATATTTATTGCTGGGGGAAAATGTTACTACCCGATCAGATTTAGCACTCTGTCAGATAAATTACACGTTTGTTGCCAGGAAAGGCACATTGTTTGTTTATACTGCATGTTTGTTGGGATTTTTGTAAATAATTTGTCTGAAATTTGGAAGTGTTTTGGGGAAATCTTTATGCACACCTCCATACACTCCCAATAGACTAGCTATGCACGTGTGCATATATGTATGTTTCTGTAGGTATGATATGCCAGCTGTTTTTTGTATAGCGCTTTCTCACAGCTTGATAGCGGCATTGTTGCACTATGAGTTCAGGTGGGATTTACTAAAACTCGATTTCCGTCAGTCTGTCACCCCTTTTCCAGTCAATTTTCATATGTTTTCATGGATTTTCCAATACCCGATCCTACCGGGCAACTTGTTTCATCCATGACTGTTATATCCATTATATGTTTGTTAGGTCTTATTTGTTATAGCAACATTATATGTTGTATTGTGCTTTTTCTAACACACGCTCACTATTTATGTGTGTTTGTGGACAATACATTGCCTGAAACCGAACAGATGAATAATCCACTCTAATCATTTATTTAATAAAAGGTTGATCTAATTGACCATTGTTTACTCAATGGTATAGTTATGCATTTTGTTTCTGTTTGTGCTGAACTGCTGTGTTAAACTGAACTACTGTATTTATCTCCCCTTGTTTCATGCTGTGTAGAATATCTGTACGTAGTAAGATGTATACGTTATTTCTATGTCAGGAAGATGAGACAAAGTAACTTACATAAAGTACTGATGTTATGGATGTGCTAACATACTCAGTGAATGTATTTAGTCATGGATATCTTGGCACTTGATCTTTTATTGGTGCTAAAGTACAGGTACGTACAACTCAATGAACAACATGTTTGCAATAGATTACGGTAGCTACTCAAAGCGTAGAAAATCCAGTTTTGATTTTTCTTTTGTTAACTATCGGCTTTTAATTTGGTTCATATATCATTCTGTGATTAATGATTGTGGGTTCCGCCCCTTCTTTGGTTCTTATCAGGTACCAATGAAATTCTGTCTTTTGCATTTGGTAATCTGGCTTCAATTCCTATTGGAAATAGCCATTTTGTAAGTTTTCTCCTAAATGTTAAGTGTTTTATTCCAGTATAATGTAATCCGGCAAGCATATTCCAAATTTTTGCTGCTAGCTTGGCATTGTTTTTGTTTTTATTTATTCATTTATAACATTTGTAAAGCGCCCCAACCTCATGGGCATTTGGGCGCTGTTGCCTACAAAGTCAGGTACAAAACGAAGCTTACAAAACAGTATCAATCAGAGAACAGTATAGTCTGTCGCAAAGTTCAATAACGGTGGCGCGCAGTGAAGGTGGTCAGTGTTATTGGAACAGAGTTATTAGGTTCTTGAAGTATTCCTGATTTAGGGTGTTGAACTCTGAGGTTAGGGCCATGGTTGCTTCTTCTCCTTTATTTGATGATACTAGGTGATGGTTGGTTGTGGAATTCTTTTTATCTCCCATTCCATCTTTATCTTTTTTACAGTGGTATGGAAGTTTTCTAACTTTTTGTTGAAAAATCAGTGAGGTTACCGCAGAGTTTGGGGTCTGGGAATATTTCTTTTGAACAATTTGACACCTTTATAATTAGTTAGTATTCTTTTTTACTGGTTTCTCTCTTGGTGTTGTACTGTCTTTGTTTCGTTTTAAGTTCTTTGAGTGTTGATTCATTATCTGTGCTTCTCCAGTCTTTCTCTACTCTTCTGATGACTTTTTTTAAGCTTACAGAGTTCTTTTGTATACCAGCCCTGTTTCCTGGTTTTGTTTTTTATCAGGGCAAATAGTTCAGATGCTTTCCTTATACAGGCATGAAACTCTTCTGTTTCTCTATTTGGGTCTTCTAGTATATTTATGGCAGGAATATTGTCTATGAACAATTTTTCTGCTTCTGGGTTGTCTGTCAAGTACTTCCATTTCCTGTATGTGATCTTTCTTGGATTGTTGCTGTTAGGGGGGTTTCTTTCTCTTTAATGTTAAATATGATGGTGTACGACAAATGTGTTTTATGGTTCTTTATTTCACGGATGATCATTTTGTTGCTAAAAATACCATCCAATGTGTGTCTTTTATTTATGTGTTGCTCCTTCTACTAGTTGTTCAAATTCAAGAGCTCCCATTTCTTCAGTTAGTGCTTTTGTATTAGGATCTTTCCTAAATTCCAACCAAAAATGTAAGTCTCTTAATATTGTAAGATCTGGGTGTTTATTAAGAATGTTTGAAGTAAAGTTTTCTAAGGCCTCTATAAATGGAGGTCTATAAAAATTGGGGCTCTATATATTATAAGGAAAGATTTGGTTGTGTCTGCCTCCGTTTGCTATTGACCAGTCGCTGTTCAAACTATTGGACTTGTTCAGAAATCTCTATCTCTACTTTGATATTTTTCTTGAAGGCTACTGCAATCCCTCCTGCTCATGTTGTCCTATTTTTGGTGATTACTTGTATCCTGTCGGTAATGCCTTAAACACTGTGGGGACATCATCTGATTTGTTTAGCCAAGTTTCTGTGAAGAATGCAAGGTCAGGATTCTTACTCTCTAGTTATATATTAGTCTCGTTTTTGTGGAGAGACATGGATGATAGGTTAAGAAGTAGTCCTTTGATGTCTTCTTTTTCTGTTTCTTGTTATGGTTTGGGGGTAGTGGTATTTTTACCTTGTGCGTGTCATTCCCATGACTAATCCTCGTTTTGGCATGTTCTTTATTATTATGTGTAGGCTCCATTTCTGTTGTCTCCCATACTGTACTGTCTATCCTCAGTGCTAAATTTATGCAGTAATTATGTGGGGAGTCTAATGGAGATGTCTCTTTCTCTTCCGTGTACATCATGGTGATATAGTTGGTCATAGCCCATCCCTCGTTCCTCTTTTTTTCTGTCTGAATTTGATGTGATTGTTTTCTTCTTCCTTCAGTGTGATTGTGAACTGTTTGTGGCGGAATAGTTCTGGAAATATCTCTTTTTCCTTTTTTGTACTATTTATTGTCCATGATCTTTTTTTATCTTCTTTATTCTATCATTTCAGTCTCTGCATTGCTCCATGTCTTTGTTATTTGTTGTTATCAAGATATTCTTGTGTTCTGTACTCTAGTGCATTTAAGTTGGGAGAGGAATTTGTTGCATCCTGCTCCAAGGTTCTTGTTTTTTTCTCACTGGGTTCCGTCATGATTTGGTTGTACTCAAAATGTAGCTCCTGAATTAATTGGTCCACTGCTATGAAGGAAGTAGTTAGATTGTTGCGGTGTGGAGTAAGTTACAGATTGGATGTAACTCCCATTGAAGTGAATGGGAGTTACCAAGGGCCTTTTAGCTTTTCCAGGAGACTTATTATTATTAAGTTTTAATATACTTTATTGTAAGTTAATACAAAAAAGTTGTCAAATATACAGTTACACACAATGTTTAAAAAAACGATCTACAATTCAGATTTAAAAAACTATGACTTAAAGTGACAGTGCAATTTCATTAGCAGTTTACAAGATTGAAATATAAAGTGCAAGTGCAAGTGCATTACTATTCCACAAAAAGAAAACAGGAGACTTGGGGCAACAGCCCAGCCTGCCGGCAATAAATGAATATTCAAAAGCAATTTAGCCCACTGTAAGGACTCCCGTGTGAGTTGCACTCATAGGGTAATTGACTTAAAATTATAAACATGCGTGTGCAGACAGCGTGTACATACACATTAAGGGCCTGATTACAAGTTGGTTGGTAAGGGAAAAAGCGACTTACTGACTTTTTCCTCTTACCGATGCAATTACAAGTTGTAATTGGCGGTAAGTGTATGGAAATGGTTGGTAACGGTAAATAATGTCGGTATTACCGACAATGTTACCGTCGGTGTCGGTCATACCGATATTCTGTACTACCAACTTTTTTACCGCCATACTCCTAGTGTGTAGACTGAACTTCAGCCCTTGTAATAACAATCCATGCTTATGTAGTGCCTAAACCTTATTCAGGCATCTAAGTGCTTAGTAGCAGATGACGTGATTATCCCACAGTGTGTTACTCAATGTTACGACCTTGGAAGGATGAAGGGCTGAGTCGGCCCTGCCGGGATTCGAACCTGCACCAGTAGGCTGTGCACAGATATTGGAACTGAGTGCTCAGCTCTCTGATCAGCTTGTAGTACCTATGAAAGTTCACAGCTCGTGTGTACTGACAACAATCGATGAGCAGCAGTGGGCAGGGTCTTCTGGGAGTGTCCACCCTGTACCTTACATTCTGTGCCCACAGACAGCATTGTGTGTGCCACTGTTTAACCATCGGTTATAATTTAACAGTATGCATTCTTCATGTACATTTGTTTTATTTATACTTCAACTTGACCCCTGAATGGTGCCAAAATCCTGCCTTTGCTATCAGTAAACGAGCCCCCACCCTTCATCCTGGTTTCTGCAAGAATTACCGGAAGTGCCTGTAATTCAGCTTCCTTCGAGGGCTAGAGACTCAGGAACAGCTCATTAGGAAGATGTGAATTTCATTTTTTCCACATATATTATTGCGACAATATAGATTAAATCAATACATTCAACCAACTGTCTATTCCTGAAACCCCCCTCTCTCCTTTACCCAAAGTTGCCCCTGCCCATCCCCCCAATCCCACAAAGTAGATGAAGACATCTGTGAGTCCGTGCATTGCGCACGAGTATCTCATTCAACAAATGTGTTCTCATAATTGACGGAGACAGTCGTGTCATGAAATACATATTTTTAAAACCAACACAGACCTGAATATACCATAGCAGCCTGTGAGCATGCATGCTCGCATGAACATACACAGCGCATGCGCATATGCTTGTTGCATGTGCTCATATACAGCTTGTCTGTGCACACCCTGCCTCTTAAAGGGACAGTTAAGTTCAAGGGTGCTACATTGTTGCCTTTGCAGAGTACAGAGAAAAAAACATTGTAATGTAGCATCCGCCACGGGCATTGCATAAACAATGAATCGCACCACAAAACGGATACAGTCAGGGAAGAATTAATCATGCACTGAAAGTAGTATTATTAAATTGCTAGAAAACTAAAAACAAGGGGAATTACACTCAGGTGACTAAGAACACTTAAAAGAAAGCCTAAAAGTGGTGGACTGAACTGTACCATTCATGCACATCATGTGTGGAGAAACAGCAGCCACGGCAGCCCATGAATATCATACATCCTGGGGGTATAGGTGGTGGTAACTTTGCCCCAGTTTTAACATTGGGTTAATTACATGTTTCTTTCCTGAAAAGGCACATTGTTTGTTTTAATTGCATTTTTGTTGGGAATTTGAACTCAATTGTTGGGAATTTGAAAGTGTATGTTTGGATGTAGAAAATTGAAACAATATTCCAGTTAAAGGAGACCCTGCCAGGCTACTGCTACATCCAGTTGTGTAAAGGAGTGTCAAATGGATGCGATGTGAGCCTAGAGCAACAAGACTGTGGAGAGCAAGTTAGAAAGTACATTAAAAAACGTAAGCTTTAGGGGGTCTTTGAACTGGGGGTCTAATAATCTTGTATATTACTTTGTGGACTATTCCTCTACAAGGAAAACTGCAGCTTTATCTCTTCCTTCATAGAAGATCCTTGTTAATTGAAAGTATCAACATTTAACCTTGCTTATGGTTTCAGCTTTTTTTTTGAGAATATTTTTTCATTCTACATTTTAGATTTGTTTTTCCTCAGCCATGCACCTATCAGGTATCAAATCTGCAGGCAAAATTCAGCATGTTTTTTCTGTATAATCATTCTTAAAAACTGAATTCCAGTTTTCAGTGTTTCTTGTTTTTTGTAGAAACAATTGTGCTAATTAAGTTTAATAGTGCAGTGCCGAAGGCGCATGCACTGTAAAGGGTATTGTTAGTAAAGGGCTCATTCAGTCACCTTATAAGGAGGCGCCAAAATAGCTCATCAGGACGCTCTGCCTTCTTTGGTACACGTGTGTTCCAAAGAACCCCGCCTGCCTGCCCTCACGGCGATGTGGGACGCGGAAGACGACAGCAGAGTAGCCCCGAAGCGAGGAGCACCTTCCCTCCCCCTCGCACCACCAGGTGCCAGCCTCCCCTGGCATCTGACTGAAGCTCCATACAAGGGAGAGAACACAGCTCCTCTCCCCTGCACTCCCCTCCCCCAAGCAGGCAGCATCAATGGCCGCCAACCCGCACCAGCAATTATAAAAGTGGAAATAAAAAGCCACTTTGTTTAAAAACGCCAATGTGTTGAAGCATAATAGGCTTAATGTTTTATGGCACATTCCCATGTTGCCATACTGTTATTAATATGCACATTTTTAAAGGGGATCTAAGAAGGCTGATGGCCCCATCTTCATGATGACATTGGCTCTGCCCCCACGAATTGGCAGTGGCCCCCCCAACTAGAAGTTAGGTGCGCCGCTGCATAACAATAAGGTTTATTAGATTTTCCATAAAAGATTGGCATAACCGATGCTTGTTTTGTAATGCGCTGTTTACCCTTACGCTGTTTTAGTAGTTTACAGCAGCAAAATCTATTCTGCGCAGTTTTGTCATTTCCCGTTTTGTCAAATGAACTTGCGCTGTTTTCATCATGCTCTTTTCACTAGAGCTGTTATTTCTAGCACTCTTTTCACATGGAACCCAACACATATCTTCTCATGTCACCCTTTTTTCAAGCTTAGGAAAAAATGTCATGCCATGTACACCTACCCAAGGCAAACAAGATTACTTCAGAAGCCATCCTGGGGTTGTTGGATGATCATTCAACTACTTTATTAGTCACTCTGCCATCATCAGACATTATCAAGCTCTTGAAGTCATCAAGAAAGTTGAGAAAATTGGTCTGATGATTTGAGCATGTCTTCATGATTACTTCAGGAGCGCCACAAATTGTAATTTAACCTGAAAATAATTTGCTGATTAATTCATGAGGATCTGTGATTACTGTGGGGTCATCTCATTTAAATAATTCAGTCTATTAGCATATTTCAGGATGGTTTCAAGTGACTTCTCAAGTCATCTGATTACTTTAGGGTGCTTCCAGGATGCAAATCTTTTTGACAATAGGTAACCATGAGACAGTTATGTGACAAGCATTACATTGGTTTAAAGCACAGAGTGGCATTTCAGTATAGTCTGGGTGATGATTCAGCGCAATACAAGGAACCCAGTAACATAGCGTAACATTAGAGAACGTGTTTTGATCATAATAAGCTATATACCAAATGTGAGCCGTGTGGTAGTAGACCGGGGGATTTCCTTCGAAGAACATACTGTTTTTGTTCCTTTTCCAGGTAAAACATTGGATTAGATTGTCCAGATCTAAAAACAATGCAAAAAGGAAATCAAACATAATGTTAACACAGCATGCGTATTTTGTTATCATTACTATAAAAATTGTGTTAAAATATATTCATCTAAAAGAAATAATAAAAAAAAAATAATAATAATAATAATAATAATAATAATAATAATAATAATAATAATAATAATAATAATAATAATAATAATAATAATACAAATAATTTAAATAATAATAATAATAATACATTTATATTGAGTAAAACAGTGCCTACTGGCTATCGTCCACAAAACCTGCAAAAGTGTAAAAACATAGGACCTGATTCACGAAAGATGAGTAAAGTGTGAGAGTCACTGCCGGGGTCCTTAGTGGGATGAATTATCTCCCACGAGAGAATACATTCAGGTGAGAAACCTCAAAAGTGTCACATATGTGAGAAAAGCTTCAGGAGAAAGAGCATGCTTGTTATCCATGTGAGAACATACACAGGTGAGAAACTGTTTCAGTATTCTGTATGTGGAATGAACTTCATTTGCAAGAACAGAGGTGTATCCCATATGAAAAAGCACACCAGTGAAGCACCTTTTCAGCCCACTTGATGTTGGAAAAGCAATGTTAACCAAATCCGTATTCTCAATAAGAAATCGCCTGCAGATGAGAAACCTAATAAATGTACGGAATTAAGGAAAAATAGTAGTTGTCATGAAGAACAGCTTAATCAAAACAAGAGATCACATATGGATGAGACATCATCATTTTGCTGAATGTAGAAAACACTTTAGAGATAAGACAGCTCAAAATACCCAAGAGAGAGCGCATAAAGGTGAAAACCCTTATCCGTGCACTGACTGTGGGAAGAGGTTCAGGGAAAAGTGGCAATTCACGTGCCATATGAGAAAGCAGACGGGTGAAAAACAGCATCAGTGTAATGAACATGGAAAACGAGTTTGTGACAAACAATACCTTATTCTGTATGAGAGATTGCATATGGGTGAGAAACCATATTTGTCAGCCTTTTGGCTGCCTCCTGGTCGAAGGGCTCTGCCTACTAGGGTTGCCTCCCAGAAAGTCATCCCTCTGGGACATACCTTTCCGCCCTCCTGTTCCGCAATACCCAAACCCTTAGACACAAACTCGCTTTACCCTGTTTAGTTTTTAGCTTTCTAGCTCTTAGGGGACCATTTGGGACTAGTAACATTACAGTTAGGACAGAACTGGTGTCCCTCATCCCTTAGGTGTGTAGTTAGGATGCGGTTTGCACTCACAGTTTTCACTTTTGCCTTCCCTTGTTCCCATCACCTTGGTCTCCTTACCCATTGTTTTATCCATGACCAATTCTTCTCCCCTGGTTCACTGCAGCGTTGTCTTTCTGCTCTGCGCGTGACACGCGGCTATCTCCCACCGCGTGGCGAACACCATTTCAAGATGGCCACTGTGCACTACATAATTTTCATCCCTTTGCATGGTTCCTCCCTCTCCTCTCGCGAGATGTGACGTGTAGTCACGCTGGTACTTTCAAGAGATTTTCTAGCCAATGGGAGCTGGGCACGGACTATGTAAGAAGCTGACCAGGAACCTACCGACGTCTGGACATTGACCTTGGTTGGTTCTTGGCGCTTTTGGAGGTTCCTGGTGGTGTTACTCTGTTTGTTGGCTCTGACTTGGATTGATTCTTTTGGACTGCTCCTGGATTCTGATTTTGCTACTGCCGCCCTGATTTCAGATTTAACCGCTGGTTTGTTCTGACCCCTGGCTTTGTTTGTTGACTTTGGCTTGTCTCTAGTTTGGTTGGTTTCTCCCAGGCTGGCATTGACCTGGACTTCGTTTTTTGGACTGCCCTGGTACTGACTCTGGTTCCACTGCCTTGATATTTTGGACCCCTGATCCTTTACCTTACTTACTGCTCCCTGGATCTTTGTGTTTTTTCCTGGTTTCCATATATAGTTCCTTAGTGAACTTTGGCCTTCCCTGGTATTGTGCTTTACCTGGGGTCAACCTCGGGTAATTACTGTATATTATATTATATTTACAGAACTCCCTGCTCAGTTCCCTGTGGTTAATCAATCTTTGTTCTTTCAGGTTCTCCCAAGGCCCCTGGGTTACTTGAGGGATCGCGCCATTCTTTATTTCCCGCCTGTGGAATAGAGACTTGTGCAGTTTACTATGTCTACTGACCTGGCCCCCTTACCTCCTTTGCCTGAGGACCAGCCCCGGTTGGACAGGCTAACAATATCAATGCCATAAATGTAGAAGAAGTTTCAGTAGACATGGTAACCTTTCGTCCCATGTGATGACACAAATCCCCTTGCTACGATAGAAACCCCAGATGCAGCAACGCCTAGTGCAATGAGGACACATGTATAAGAGACAAAAGAGATGACTTACTCTACATGTGAGAACACATACAGTATATAAACTTTACTAATGCAATGAATGTGTGAAATGTTTCAAGGATAAGACAGCTCTTATTCCCGATTGGAGCACACATACAGGAGAGAAGCCATATGAGTGCACAGTATGTGGCACCTGCTTTACTGGAAAGATAACCTTTGATCTCCACATGAGAAGACATGTTGGAAAAGCTTCAGACAACAGGGATGACTTATCTCCCACGAGAGTATACATTCAGGTGAGAAACCTCATAAGTGTCATGTATTCTCTTTGAGGTATTGTTGCATTTGCCTCTGGTATTTCAAAAGATACAGAATGGAGTGGGGGAACAGAGCATTTGTGTGGGATGTTCTGTAGTCTGGACATTGAACAGCCTTTGTGATGAAACAGCGACCTTGCATGTCACTGCCACAGAGAAAGCTCAATAGTGTATTGTATTCATTAATTTAATTTAATTTCTGATGAGGAGCTATTAGTATTGAACTACCCTTGGTTTATTAGTGTGCATGTCCGAGCAGACATCATCGTATTTGGACAGATGTTGACACTCTTAACTGGTTCACAGTTTGCAAGCGACTGCACATTATAGTATATGTGAACAATGATTCAGACTAAATCACCTACAGTATTGCACATGTGCACACACACTCTTCAAAAGGGCAGCGTTAGCAAATGCAATAAAAAGTTTGACAGAGTACAGTAACAGATCAGATTGTTTCTCTCGTGGCTTGTTTTTGCCCAGGCTAAGGGGGAAAGAGCAGAGTAAGTGATTTGCATACTTGCCCATGCACAGTTTAAACCTGTCTGTCCACAACGCCACCCGAAAGAAGTAGTGGGCGTGGCCTGTAGTAAGCCTTCAAAGTTAGGCTTTAATTACAGTCAACAGCACCCTTGGAACTACATTCTGGCCAGTGATGCTAAATCACTTCCTCCTGTACAATAGGGCGTCGGCTAGGTGTGCTCCACAATGCATTAAAGATCTACATTTCCTTGGACGTACAGTACAATGCCATCCTCTACGTTTGTGCCATGCGATGGAACAGCAGGCTTGTTATGAGTTCACTCGATCGCACGATTTTCTGCGTGGTCATTATGTATGTGCATTTTCTTGGGTGCACTCTGACTGCATTCTACCATACCTGTTTTGCCCGAGATCATTGATGGCCTTTATATCTTTACAAAGAAGACAGACATTGGTGTTCTAACTATGCTGCATTGTGGAAGATTTTAGGTAAACTTCTAATAGACTCATCTGATTCAGCCAAATTATATGTGTAACAAATGTATATTACAACAAAATGTCTTTTTTGTGATACTATTCCTTTAGGTTTTTCTGAAATTTGGCTAAACATAATTACGTCCTATTTGTGTTTTTTGAAATGTCCATAAAGGTAAGAAAATTGAATATGACCTTCTAAATATTTATACACTGAGTAGAGAAATGATAATTTGTGCTTATTTCTTTTTCTAGATGTAAATGGTTATTTGGTTCTGAAGATGGAATGTAGTATTCCGAAACGCATTAACCTTGTTTTGTAACCATGCATCTGTTAAAAACCAAATACATTTATGGACTACTATATACAATATAAAATCAATGAAGAAGTATTTGTGGTTCATTTACAAGATTTCAAAACTGTATACCTGTTTCACACAAAGGCGGTCATCGCCGTTAAAGTGTTTCTTTGAGTGCGGGACCAAGCTCTGTCAGTGAGCTTTCTTGATTTGCGTTGTGCATTCTACCATTCCACCACCCGAGCAGTCTTGAGCTACTGTAAAGATCTCCAGCTACAGAAAGCGCCCAGCAAGTGCTCAGGAAGTGCGCACAAAGCTCCGGTCTCCATGAAGTGAAACTGTCAATAACATTGCAGCCTTTGTCATGCTCATGCGGTATTGAATCCTGAGGGTCCTGCGGTCTCAAGAAGGCCTGGAGTTGTCTGCCCTTTGTCATGTTCATGGTATAAAATGGAAATTAGCTTGCCCACGTGCAAAGGGCCTGCCAGACGTCATTCTGCCTACAGTGTGTTACATCAATGGTGTCCTTAAACTAAAAACACATGCATACTGCTGCCACACCCACCTGAAATATTGTTTGGTCGACACGGTACAAAACTAACCCGGGCAAGTGTCAAAAGGGCTGATTCCGGTGCAGAAAGCACAATATCTGCATGCGTGGCCGTGTTGCGTCACACATAAGGATAATTATGGTAAGGCACGGCCTATGGCCCGCCCCATGTGTACTTTACGTGCGTCTATGTTGCACAGCCCCATGGGGGGCCAGACAAAGGACGTGCCAGACGTATTTTTGCATAGCTAGCAGCTGTACATTTAGCAGCACTTGAGATGGTCACATTTTAAGAAATTGCACTCGATTGGCCTGTTTTTGGGCAAATATGTGGATGTTTCCACCAAAATCGCACTGCAAATATGTATTTTATGGTTCTCCTGCACTGCTTGCCATGTTTTGCAAAGCCAACACCATAAGCCTTGTGGGTGCTGCTCACTAGAGTCTGTGCTCACCACCGGGCATTATCTGAAGTAATACTGCCAGAAGAATATTTGCGGGGGCATTTTACCTCATTCTGTGTGTGAGGTGATCGCCCCATGGTGACACAATTTTTGGCAACCTTTGCAGGCTTGCAAAGGTTCATATGTAAGTGAAAAGCAGAAGAAATCTTCATAGTCATAAAGAGTACCTTAGGCTCTCAATTTATTACACCACCCCTAACAAGTTTTAGTATTAGGCATGCTACACTATGCCGTGCACATTTAGGAACATCCTATCTATTTTTTGCAACTTGTAGGTGTGGGGGTCTTGCTTCGTGTTGGTGTGGCCTCCATATGAAATTGTACATTTGCCCTGTTGTGGTGTCGATAAATTGGACGCGCTGTTTGGCTCTGGCTGTGAAATGTGCCTTCGAGCACTGCTGCTTTGTCCCCCCAGGACACCTCGGCCCCCACGGCCTTCTCATTTACAAGCTTCAAGGCACTATGGTTATGAATATGATTGTGGTGCATTCTTGGAAAT
This sequence comes from Eurycea bislineata, assembly GCA_038406705.1. Taxonomy (NCBI): domain Eukaryota; kingdom Metazoa; phylum Chordata; class Amphibia; order Caudata; family Plethodontidae; genus Eurycea; species Eurycea bislineata. The sequence goes on from JBCATW010000062.1 coordinate 13,218, forward strand.
CCAGTCCTATTGACGGCCTGTGGAGCACGCCCACCTGTCAGTTATGTTGTGCAGCCCAATGGGGGGCCAGACAAAGGGCGTGCCAGACGTATTTTTGCATAGTTTGCAGCTGTACATGCAGCAGCACCTAATATTTTCACATTTGGAGAAAATGCACTCGATTGGCCTGTTTTTGGGCAAATGCGTGCATGTTTCCACCAAAATCACACTGTAAATACGTTATTTACGGTTCTCCTGCACTGCCTGCCTTGTTTCGCTAAGGCAACACCATAAGCCTCGTGGCGGCTGCTTGTTAGAGTCTGTGCTCACCACTGGGCATTGTTTGAAGATTCATCGCCATATAAATGTTCATGCTCATGGCCTGTTTCTGTATGCCAGGTGATCGGCCACAACATCATTTTTGGCAACCTTTGATTTTCAAAGGTTCACACGCCAGTGAAATGCAAGTGAAATGCTGCACTTTCGAGGAAGCAGCCCCCCCCAAAAAGCGCGTATTGTTATTATGCAGCGAT
>JBCATW010000063.1:0-13724 GCA_038406705.1 Eurycea bislineata
TATACAGACTGTGAAGTGCTAAGATACCAGACATTAATATAGATTTTCATTATATGCAGAGCATTATTCTGGGAGTCTGTAGACAAGAAAATGTATCTGGTGGTGCATACAGCAATATAGGGACTGGTATTCAGAAAGTGAGTGAGATTGTGCAGGGTGTTGGCGTTGTAATATTACTGGCTCCTCAATATTGATCCAGGCTCTTAGAATCAAGAGTGCAAGGAGCTCAGTGATAAACTGGGTAGAATGCCTTCATTTTTAACATGGTAAGCCATGATGTACAAAGCACAGGCCACAGCCGCATCTTAATTCGAGCCCTCAGGAGGGCCTTGGAAACCCAGATTATTTTATTAATTTACATCATCCATGTTATTAATATTATAAGAGCAAACCTCTAAGAAACAAATACAAACTTCTACAAAACAAGTCTGGGAATAGAAATTAGAGAATTATGCTTAAAACTACTAGTAGTTAAATAATATTAAATAGAAAAATAAATACAGTAACGTGAACAGTCCATTTAATTTACAAGATACAACGCATTTTTTTAAATCGGAAGCCAAACAGTGATACAAGTGGAAAATGGACAGAAAGGAGATCTAAGAGCACCATCAGGTAAGGTAAACATAGCATTATACTACCACTGGGCAGTCAGGCACTGCTAAAAAAAGTCCACCATTTGTTCAAGAGCTTTTTTGGCCGACATTACAATAGCAATTACCAAGATTCTCCCCACCACAAACGACCCAAAGTGATATGGCTGTAAAAAAATAAATCTAGTCGGGTAAATTGTTTGTTTGGTCCACTTCTACGTCTCAACACTAGCAGATATAGTTTATAACCTCAGATACATACTTCATATTTAAAGGGGAACTCCGCTTTCAGAGTTCTCTAAAACGTCCCTCAGCACCCCCCAGTGAATCCCCAAACCCCCAAACTCACCTGAAATCCGTCCTGGAGAGAGCGCGTAATTCCGGTCTGTAAAATGCGTTTTTCACCTCTTCCCGGCATCCATATTTAAAATGCGTCAGTGGAGCCTCGAAGTGCGTGGCTCCACTGCGCATGTGCAAAGGGTCTACGGGCTAATTCTGACCGTAGACCCTTTGATACTTTGTTGCGAGGCAGGGCGTGCTATTGAAGCAGCGCCCCGCCTCTCAAGTGCAGAAACCAGCAGGAGGGGAGGATCGGACACTCCCCCCTGCTGCACCGAGTAATTACTTTATAAATGAATACAGCCCACTCGGGCTGTATTTGTTTAGTGAGTGCCCTGTTTTTCACTTTTGAAAAGTTTATTATTTTCGGGTCTACAGTAGGTGGGTTCTCCACACACTGAGACCCGAAAATAAAAGACTTTTCAAAAGTGAAAAACAGGGCGATCGCTAAACAAATGCAGCCCGAGTGGGCTGCATTCGTTAAGAGAGTATCTTGTTTTTCTGTTTTCATGTTTTACAAACGGCCACGCTTGTAAAACATAGTCAATGCACAAAAACAAGCAACTCTCTAAATGAATACAGCCCACTCGGGCTGTATTTGGCTAGCGAGCGCCCAGTTTTACACTTTTGAAAAGTTTATTATTTTCGGGAATCGGTGGGTTCTGCACTGAGCTCACTGAGACCCGAAAATAATACACTTTTCAAAAGTGAAAAACAGGGCGCTCATTAAACAAATACAGCCCGAGCGGGCTGTACTCTCATAGAGAGTTGCACATTTTTTTTTTAAATCCTGCGACGCCTGGCAGGCACACGGGAAGCATGGAGGTGTGGGGGGGAGGGGGTGGGAGGGAGGGGCAGAAGGGGGTTGCTGGAGGGGCTGCAGTCTAACTATAATATAAATAGGCCCAGTCAAGCAGGGCCGGATTTGCTTCTTCGGCTCCCCTAGGTATTTGACCCTCGGGTGCCCACCCAATCCGCTGGGCAATGAACTGATACAGGTTTTTTTGTGTGCCAATAAACGGCCTTGACATTATTCTGAACAACGCTATCTCAACTCGCACTGCACATGCTCTTTCTTTACATTTATGGAGAAATTAGTCTCAGGCAATAAATTAAACAATTATATTCCTAATCCATTTTAATTTAAACAAGCATTAGTAATGCCATTACTTTTCTTGCTGAATTTGCACTTAATATGCAGTTAATGTATAGATAGGATTAGTATTGGAGTTTTTAATTATGTATTGGTGGGGCCACACATACAAGCACACACAGATAAACAGACACGCACACACAGATACGCAAGCAAACTTACTATACTAACATGCACACACACACACGCATGCAAACACACATACTCTAACAGACACAGGCACGCAAACACAGATTCACACACACAAACACACACGCACACAAACATACAGACTCTAACAGACACACAAACGAAAACAAACACAGGCTCTAGCACAGACACACACACAGACTCTAAGACAGACAAAGGCACGGAAACAGACTCCAAAAGACACACACACAAACACACTAACAGACAGATACACGCACACAGACACACACACACGCAAACAAACAGACACACAAAGCTGTTGGGGTTGGGGGATGGAGGCAAGGCAGGAAACAGCAGGGGGAGGGTGAAGGGGAGTTGAGAGGCATGGCACCAAAAACATTGGGAGGGGAGAGTAGGGGGCGGGACGTACGGCGCACAAACAATTATGTGGAAGGTTGGGCTGTGCACACAATTACCGGGGAGGAACTTCAAACAGTAACGTGGTCGGGGAGATGATCTACAAAGTAAAGGGGGGAGTGGAACGACACAGTAACGGGAGAGGAGACGAACGACACAGTAACGGGGAGTGGAAGAGGAACAACACAGTAACGAGGAGAGGGGGAGATGACTAGCGTTACAACCTTGGAAGGGGTGAAAAATTGGAATTTTTTTATGGGAGGCCGGGGGGGCAGGTATGGCCGGGCGATATATGGTTCAGATAAACAATAGATTGATACAGTACGTCTTTTTCTGTTTCTTGAAGAAATAATAAGTTGGGTCAAAACAATTTCATTTAACACGGAGATGGTGCAGTGAGTTGAGCGCCAGCCTTCCAAACTGAAAAGTTTGAATCTCGACTCCGGCATAACTTCTCTGTGTTTTAAAAACACATTACATTTTAAATAAAGGAAACGCTCCTTTATTTAGGATGTAATGTTTTAAATGTATGCATGAAGCATGCTAAAGGATGATGCCCAGGTGGCGGGTGGGAGGGGGATAAAAGGCAAAAACCGGGACAAATGGGTGTCCCGGGACATTTAAAAATTCTTCTGGGACAGAGGCAATAAAAAAGCATTGTCCCGGGAAACCCAGACAGCTGGCAACCCTAGAGACAACCGACACAGTAACTTGGTGAGGGGGAAACGAACGCCACAGTAACGGGGGGGACGAATGACATTAATGGGGAGGTGATCGACACAGTAACAGCAGACATCTAGTTGCCATCCCGTCTGCTCCCTACTGATGCGATGACTTTTCTGGCGCATGTAAAAACTATTTAATGCATTTTAATATTCGAGGCCCTTTGACAGTAATTAAATATGTGAAAATTCACGTATTCAGGGGCAGATGAATGCACTTAAGTGCATTAATTATCTTCCTGCTGCCTCGAATACACTGTTTTCTCCCTGTCTGGAATTACAGTCTGCAGTGATTTAAATTCCTTCTTTCACTGATGCCATAATTGTATGGTTTATGAGAGGTTACTTGTACACAGGGTATATCATCACTGAAAACATAGTTGCGCTACAATGTATTTATACACTGCTGTTGTGCCCGTAAATCCACTTCAATTGGCTGCCTAACTATCAGTAAAGTTCAAAAGTATGTTGCAGTTCATGAGTTGATAATCACTTTACTCCTGACCACCCTCTCTCCCACCTCCAACGAACTCTCGGCAAGTAAGGTAAGATATTCAGGTCTGGTCTAGTATCAATCAATCAAGTATATTTATTGAGCGGTGGTATGCCTAGGCTTCAGACCACTATAAGGGAACAAAACATAAGAACACAGTTAAATAAAACCAGCAAATTAAATCATAAGAAGGTAGTACAGGTCCTGTATGGACAATGTTCGCTGACAGAAAAAGTTAGTCCCCTGTATCCCGGAGGTGACTCTTTAGGGCCATTTTAAAGGCCCCCCATTTGTCCAACGCCTTGATGCGGAGAGGAAGATTGTTCCAGGCCCTGGTGGCTACAACACCCATAGTCCCGCCTCCTTTACGGGCTTTGTGGAAAAGATGTGAGGCAAGGTCCCAGCGTGTAGAAGGCCTCCTAAGGTGACGGTCCCGAGAACGTAAAAACTAGGTCCGGGAGTATAGGGGGCCCGTCGCATGCACCGCTTTCCAGGCCCAGACACATATCTTATGTGTCACTGAGCCTTTTATGCTGAGCCATCCCAGTTTCTTCCTTGGCTTTGAGATACGTGCAGATCTGGGCAGTTGGTTGATGAGGCGCACAGCACGATTCTGCACCTTTTGTAAGCGATAAAGTGTTTTAGCCGAGCAACCTGCATAGACTGAGATACAATAGTTTAACTTGGAGAGCACCAGGGCCTGGCACCGCATCTTTCTATGCCTGTAGGCCAGAAGGGAGAGGATAGGGGCCAAGTAAATCATGGTGTAGTGAGCGGACTTCGAGACTGTACCTACCTGGCTGTGGACGTCAAGATCGTCGTCCACCAGGATACCCAAATCATGCGTGGATGGAGCCGGGACAGGAGTGTCACCCATCACTGCCGGCCAGGGGAGCTCCGGGGTTGCATGCCTGTGGTGCCCGGGATTAGAAGAACCTCAGTATTGTCGGTGATGAGACAGAGCCAATTGGTCTTCATCCAACCATGCACCCTATGGAGTCCTTGCTCGACTGTAGGGCGACCCCCGTGTCTCATACTCAGATCCACGATGATCCGAGTGTCATCGGCATACATGTGAAATGTAAGACCTAGGTCCTGCATCAGTGTGGCTAACGGACGCATATAGATATTGAATAAGATAGGGGACAGTGCAGACCCTTGGGGCACCCCAAAAGGAGATGGCCTCTTGGTCGACTGATTCCCTCCCCTCCTCACTATCTGTGTCCGGTCTTTGAGGAAGGAGCAGAACCACTCTAATGTGGTCCACGTAATGCCTCCCACATTAGACAGCCTCTTGATCAGGATCTGGTGATCGATAGTGTCAAACGCAGACGATTTTCTGCAAATACAGTCCTTCCTGGAAACCCATGGGCTCCTTGGCACCCGTCAATCAGATTTCAGGGCCAAACATGACACTGAGACCGCCTTGATCGACCTCAAGTCGAACATATCAAGTATAATCGAGCGTGGGCATTCGGCCCTGCTCATGCTGCTTGATCTCTCAGCGACGTTTGACCTTGTTCACCACTCAATACTGGTCTTTATACTTCAGGACTCTTGCCACTTTTCTCCCTCGGCGGCTTTCTGGATTGAGTCTTTTTTAACCCAGCATCAAGCTCAGATTTTTAATTTTGACTTCATGGCGGATCCCGTAGTCCTGGACTGTGGGGTTCCCCAGGGGTCATGCCTTCCCCCGACCCTCTACAATGTCTACACGCGGCCCCTCTTTGACCACTTGGATGGCCTGGGGGTCTGTTATACTAATTACGCTGATGACACGCAGGTCGCCTTAGAGCTATCCGGTGACTGCACCACCGATAGTGCCCATATCAACAGGATATATAGTGTTATACAGCATTGGATGCTGTTGAATTCTCTGGAGCTCAATGATAGCAAGACTGAGCTTCTTATTCTCGGAACACCGCAAAGGCTTCTGAAAATCGACTCACTGTATCAACAATTCATCATCGTGGGATGTCTGATAAAGATTGCAGCCAGCGTGAAAACCTTGGGGGGTTTACCTGGACTCCAACCTCAATATGCAGGCCCACGTAGCTCAACTGAATTCCAGCTGTGCTTTTATCTGCAAGCTCTTGAGGCAGATTTGGCCCGTCCTTTCCGAGGAAAATCTAGCGCATCTTGGCAGGGCCCTGATGCTGTCCCACCTGGACTATTGTAACTTCTGTTTGACACGTCCAAGGCTAACCTGCATGACCTACAGGTCGTGCAGAATAGGCAGTGAGAGCCATCAAGCGCCTTGGATGCTCCAATCATGTGTTGCAGCATAGCACTGGCTTCCGGTTGAGCACTGGATTGATCACAAAGTGGTCTCAATGGTCCATAAATGTAGACCAGGAGCTTTCCCTTCCTATATTTCTGACCGTTTGGTTGCCGCTCCGGTGGCTCGTCAGCTTAGGAGCTCGACTGAGCATAGGCCTTTCCAACCTAGGTTTAAGCTTAAGAGCTTTGGGGACACCATCTTTGAGTTCGCAGCCCCTCGTCTCTGGAATGGCTTACCTGAGTCCGTTAGAACACTTCCGTCACTAGGCGCCTTTAAAAAGGCTGTTAAAATAGAGTATTTTAATCTCTCCTACCAGATGTGCCCTCCTTAGGGTACGCCATGCCAGCTGCTGACAGATGGGAAGCAGCTTCCAGCTGCTTCCCAACTGTCAGCTCTTTACTCTGTTCGGTCTTCATGTCTGTCTTTTGTTTTGTATACTGTTCTTTGTTTATTGCGTGCCCTGAGGCCTATGGGTGTAAGGCATGTGAAACCAATTATATAAATAAACAAATAAATAAATAAGTCAAGCAGGATCAGGGCTGTGTGGTGGCCTCGATCAGACAGCCATAGCAGTCTTTCACGGACATCCTTGATAGCCGGTTCCATACCCCTTAATGGTCTAAATCCCGACTGAAGATCGTGCAAAGTGTCACTGGCTTCCGGGTGAGGTTGTACTTGATCTATAACACAACCTTCCACCAGTCTGGTTACTATTAGCAGTTGGGTGACCAGGCGCTAGTTTTTAAAAACTCTAGGATCAGAACCTGCTTTCTTGAGCAGGGGGGTCACCACACCACACTTCCAGGCCTCTGGTACCCCAAACCAACCCTGGAAAAATGAGAAAAATCCCTCACTTTGACAAGCTAGCACACACATTTATTGAGCGTGGATGAGAACATGTTTGCACCCCCATGCCCCTATAAGTATTTCTATATTGCAAACATTTGCAAAACATTTCTTTACATTTTTGCCAGACCGCGAGCCTAGCCAACACATGGGTTTTGCTGGAGGCGCAATGCGAGCTCCTGTGTTGTTGGTGGGTGTGTTTTTCTGTTTTTTTAAGGCTTGGCCTTCACAAAAGTTTGATATTGTCAAGCCCAGCTACAGACCTGGCCTGAGCTTGGCTTGGAATAAAATGTACAGCCTATAAAGCGAGTCAAATTCTGTATTTGTGTGCAGTTTCTCTTGTGCTCGTATGGGTAATTGTTTTTTAAATTAAAAAAGGGCAATTATGAAAGTCGGCATGAAAAAACGGCTTTGCCCATTTGAACGGGTGTATTAAAACATATTTCGTTTAATTCCATTTTTAGCATGCTGTTGGCAATATGCAAATTTTTTAAGGGGATCTGTCATCACAGTTAACACAAGTTGTTTTGAAAAAAGGGGCTATACATTATTTTTATTAGTTTCTATGGAAATGCATTGTTCTTATAGTTTTATTATCAAAATGTGATTTTTAGGTGCTCTTAAAAGCAGTGGTGTCACTTGCGCTATAAAAACGAAAAAGTACTTTAAATATAGAAAGTAAACGAAATGCAAGAACGTACCTTTTTCCGATGGCAGGAATATAACGAAAGGGCTGCTGCAAAACACCATTGCAAACTCTGCCCTCTCAAAACCTGGCACTGTGCTCATGCTGCATACCTCATTGGCGCCTGCAAAGCCGTCTGTTGCAGCACGTCCAATGACGTATGCATGATGAGCACAGTGCCCTGGTTCCTTTGTCTAGGGTCCGTCCATCAAAGCCTCTGTGCCCTTGGTGTATTGACCCTGCCATAAACTACCCATCTAATGAAACTGGTACTCACCAGGTTAAGTAAGTAATAATAAACTTTATTTGTAAATAAATACAATATAGTGTCAAGTGCATCATAACACAAAAATAAAACAAACATAGAATAAAACCTACATAAGAAAATATACACATGTGCAAAATTTTACATAAGTACTAGCCAACCAGTAATGTCTAAAATGTTACAAGCCTTAAAAAAATTAAAAAGTCTTGAAATATCACAGGGTTTAGACAAATTAAGGAAGGTCATATAATGGCCTGTTATACTAATTGGCGGGACAAGAAATGTAGAGAGCCATATGGCCCTTTCCCGGCAAAATTTAGGGCATAAACATAAAATATGAAGAAAACGTTCCTTAAGAGTTCATTTCACAATGACAATAATTATAATTCTGCCAATGGGCTAAAAAGTTATGATAAAAACCAATTCTGAACAAAAGAAAAAAACAACAGAGCATCATTGAAGATGCCTGTACAATAAAATCAGAAATCATATCAATTTTATCGATTTTTAACAATGGGGATAAAGAAGGCAGTTTCCGTATCTCGGATAACATAAACAATTCATTCTGTGACTGGGTCCAAACATTCCAGATACCCTTATCCAGGGCCGGTGCTACCATTAGGCGAAAGGTAGGCAACCGCCTCCTTGCCAGATTTCCTAGGGGCGAAAATTTTGATTCTGAGAGAGGGGCGCTTGTACGTTTAATTTACATTTAAATTAATTATATTACTGATGTGAAGCGGTAGCGGGATTCGAACTCTTGTCTGTGGATATGAAAGCACAAGGCATTAGTCCACTGCTCCACCCAGCTACTGGTTTGCATCATTGCTCCAGTTTCCTTATCTTTAGAAACAACAGAGGCTAATGGCACAGTTTATGAATTGATACAAAAATATTTTGTGTCCATAAACGCCCCTGGAATTATTCTGAACAACGCGATCTCGCACTGCACACCCTAATCTGTAAAATCCTTCTTTACATTTATGGAAAAAATATTCTCAGGCAATAATTTACTCAAAAATATTTCCAAACTATTTTAATTTAAAAAAACGCTCTAATGCACTTTAATATTCGAGGTGCAAGGCAATTTGATGGTAATTATTTTAAAACTGATGTCCCTCCTGCTCTGCTTGTCCCCGCCCTCACCAGGGAAGGGGGGGGGCGCTATTTCCTCACTTCGCCTACCCTGCCAAAATACCTTGCACCGGCCCTGGGGATTACATTATACAGGGGAGGGAGTAGAGGGAAGGAAGCACCGGCTCCCTGTGCCCACTGCTGAAGGCTGTGAAATGACACTCGTTAGCAGACTGGGTTTTTCGGGAACCCGCCCACTAGCAGCCTGTTTTATTATCAACCACGCAGACAGAGCTGCTGGGTAGTAAACACAGGTACAACAGGGCGAGCAAACAACCTAGACTGTCCAATACCTGGGACGAACACCCACATGCTAATGAAAGGGTTGACTCGGTGGCGAGTCCCACCCGCCGCCTCCCAGGCTGTGTATTGCGCAGCTGCACCTCGCCTACCTTCCGTTTTACGATCCCTTTTCATTCCCGTCTTCAAAATATATAAATTATAACACCCCACCCGCACAGCTCGGAAATTCATGTTCATAGCTGCTTGGTGGAAAGTACACTAGGGTGAGCCAACTAGGGAAGTGCACCTTGCCACCAGTCGGCAACTTTGCATCCCAACGCTGAGCCCTCTTCAGCAGCAAGAACCATACAGTACCCAGCTGGCCGGGCCAGCTACCCAGACCGCTGTCACCGCACTGATATCCACTGCATAAATCATTGAAACGTACAATGCCACAAAACAAGTTAGCGAAAACTGCCAAACCTTGAATAAATGTGGAATCTATGTGTTTTATGTTTTTCTTTTTTCCTTCTGTGATTATATTTTATCTGTTGTGTTGTGCCAACTAATAATGGGAAAAAAGAAAAAAATACAAACTATTGGACATTTCGCCCATGGTAGACCCTCCTCTATTAGCCACATACAGTACGTCCTGTACAGTACGCCCTCTTCGAAAAGTACAACACAACACTTGTACCACCCCACTGCCAACAGATACCTCCACCAACAACAAATACACATCGCCTCCGAGTCCTGACAAAAGGTACACCTGGATGTGCTAAAAATAGCTCCAATATTTGCATATCATTTAAAGCGCCCACTCAGGGATATGGTAATTATATGCCTGGCGTCTGTCCCTTTACAAATACAGTACAGCAGTACACTATCGTGCGCACAGTCACCTGTTTTCATATTGACACTGACACACAACTCTCCAAACAGCTTAATTTTAAGAGTCGTCTCCCTCATTTTCTAAGGAAAACTCAATCTACGCGAGCTATCAAAACATGTTTGTAACCCAAATTGGACTGAAAATAACTTACAGGCTGGACAGACGGTTGGTTGGAGTCCCAGACTTGTCGCCGTCCCCACCCCCTTCTCCTGTCTGCCATGATCGTCACCAGGTACAGTATCTGGTAAAAGCCACGTTTCACGAGATTCATTTTGCACAGATCCATAGCTTTCGCTATTCGTCTATCAGAGTCAAAACATGTATCTGCCCTGTTAGCTGGGCGAGCCTGACATTTTGCATCACGAGCCGAGCCTGGGGTGGGCTCTGCGAGCCCGAGCCCAATCGCAAGCTGAGCCAGAGCGCGCAAAATTGTATAAATGCAGTGCATTTATACATTGTTTCTGCAAAAAGTACAGTAGAAAATATATAAATGCACCGCATTTATACAATTTCACTCAAGGCTACAGTATGCAGAGCCTTCACTGTTCTCTGCATATCTGAGCTCCTGGGCTCGAACTGGGCTCTTTCAGTTACATTTCTGGCGAGCCCGAGCCGAGCCAGAGGTTGGGCTTGATCCCAGCTCTAGCCCACTAGGGCTCCCCCAGCTCTACAGTCATGTGAAGCTTTTCAAGAAAAATACAATTGAGACCAAACTTTATACAGAGGTGCAAATGTGTCCAGATGAAAGTGCTTTCACTTGGTTTAGAGCCAAATACACAAGCAGAGATCGGACTTAAACACTGTGTCTAGTAATTGAGGCCGTTAAAAATGACATGTCAAAGACAACGAACAGTCGATCAACTTTTTAAACTGATAGCTATTATATCCCTTTAGTCATTGCAATCAATGCTCAATTTTCCACATTTTAGGAGTTTCTTTAAAGGGAGGGTTCACACTTTAGAATACATTTTTTCTTTTTTCATGCATATTAAAGTCAACCTTTTCTACTTTAATATGCATGAAAAAGATAAAGTAATAACTATATATTTTAATTAATATTTAAATGCAAAATACTTGCCCTTACCTGCATTTCGGAATTCCCGGGGACTTCTGGTCATACAAACTCCTCGCATCCACAAGGCCACAGACAAACAGGTGCCCCTGCTTCGTCCGTGTTGCTGGGGCCGTTTTTTAATTATGCGCATGCGCAAAATTTACACAGAGCGGTGTTGTCACCACGCGTGCGTGTGACATCATTCAGTGCTTGGATGTATCTTTATAAAGAAGTAGCCCTGTCCATATACCAACGTCCGATTGGCGGAGTGGTTAGAGCTGCAGCCTTTGGTGCCACGGACCCGAGTTCGAATCCTGCAGCCACTGAGAAATATTTTTTTTTTTTTTTTTAAACATTACTACAATAAACGTTTTGTTATTAACAAATTAATGTTTCAAGTCAAACGGCTATATTCAGCATGCTGCATGAGCATGCAAAATTATGATTTTGAGGGGGAGAGGCAAAAACGGGACAAACGGGTGTCATGTGGCCCTTCAAAATTTTCCCGAGACAGATGCAGCAAAAACGGAACTGTCTCGGGAAAACATAGACAGGTACCACCATACCAGCACCTAACAGCTTACTTGCTCCTCAGAAGCAGCGTTATGCTGCATCCATAGCAGCATGACTGGCTGCTTTGACAGATGGCAATCTGGGGCAGATTTCAACAGGAACTTGGCCTGGAACCTACGCATGCGCAGCAAGATGCTGCAGGATAGGTCTTCGGCCGTAGGCTGAAGCCTGCAAATGCAAACCTGCAAAATGGTAAAAACAAACGGCTGTAACTTTAAAACAGAGCCGTTTTGGAAGGTAGGATTTACAATGCATGCTTTTGGTATTTTCAGCTATATTTTGCATAGAAGTGATATTGGGGAGTGAACCCTCCCTTTAAAAATTCTGTCAATCCATTGGATGCTTAAAGCCCTTCCGGTGCGAGTTTACAGAGACAGATGTTCAGGCTTACTTTGCAATAGTTTGGTTAAAAAGTTAGTCATGACAAATTCCCAGGATCGTCCGTACTTGGATACCCTTTAATGTTTTGAACTCGCTACCTGTTTGGTATGGTGGGTACACAAATGAAAAGTGGACAGAAGGCAGACCATCACCAGCTTCATAGAAGCAATGCATGCAATATCTGCACGTTATAATATGTACTCATTATTGAACTATAATTTTCACGCTATGCTGCATTTATTGAGTAGATGTTTCCCATCGTGAAGTTCTGGATTCTGCAAGTGTTGCTTCTTCCAACAGCACGTCATAAGAATGCAGGGATTCTATACCATCTCCTCCAGCCCACGTTGTTCAGAGGAGGAAGATGGCATAGCCCTTAAAAGAATGTCACCAGCATCATTAAAGTACAGTGGCAATATGTAATCTGGCCATAAAAAAGAAACTAAAAGTATCTGATCCAGGCAGTGCCTTGGATTAGATGTAGGGCAAACGTTATGAGTAAAGAGGACAGCGGAGGCACAGACAGACCCTCCCCTACCTTGCAGGTGTAAGCAAGGGGGAGAGTCTGGCCTAACAGACAAGGAAGAGTGCGGGCATCGTCTTTTCTGCAACCATCCGGTCTCCTCCCAGATTAATGGGCAGTGCTTTCTCATTTCTATTTATGAAGCACCCACCCAAATAAGTGATGCTAAAGCCCAGGCTGCTGTTAAGAGGGCAGGCAAGGTGCAGGTCGCCTGGCATCCGCACCTAGCCCTTCCCTCCAGTCAGGCAGCCTGGCTCTAGCAGCGGAGGGCTTTGCCCTGGTCAAGTACTTTAAACAACTGGGTTTTTATATCTAATAACTTGGGTGCAGTTTCCTGGGCGACTATCCCCCTTGTAGAATATTATTGTTCTTGCGATGTTGTTCCTACTTTATCAACCACTTTTAACAAGAAGTGCACATTTGCAGTTGGTCATATTTTGAATATGTTGAGCTCTCGTCTTGCTTGGCACTGCTCTTTTTAATATCCTGCTTTTTGATGTTATGAAGTAACGGGAAAAAAGCAGAAAGCTAATGACTTTGTATTTTTTTTCTTCAGTTGCATCCTTTTGAGGAGGTATGGCAGGTGAGCTACTTTCCCTAGGGAGAGAGTTATATTAAAAGCCTCTTGTTTGCAATAATATCCCTCCACTAGGCACCCAGTAGAAGGATATATTGACACACGTGACGGCTAATATCAGGCTAGCTTCCTTTGAACCTAAATCTTCCCTACATGTTATTTTTCTATTAGTGCAATACAATAAAACTAACCATTGTCTTCAGATCATTTGCACCGACCTAGCTGCCAGACAAGCTTTGCAATTACCTACTCGGCACTGTACCCTCTAGTAAGAACTGTTTATAGTTTGCCAATTGCTTCAATTACTAACTCCATGCATAGAGATAACATGTTTAGTCCTAATCAATTTCTAATTCATCACTGATGCGTTTGTCTGCTGGTTTCCTGCATTGCCGATTCTTTGCTTTGCAGATTCCTCACCCACCCACTGTCTCACCACATACCC
>JBCATW010000064.1:0-13692 GCA_038406705.1 Eurycea bislineata
TTTTTTTTTCATTGGCCATCAAATATGGTGAGCTTGTCAGCGTGGTACGCTGGCACATTGGTGGTTACTGCCTTGTATTGGATGTGGGCAGTAGGCATGTTCGAACCTCATAGAAAGTGGTTCGCGAGCTTTTCGAACTTTAATGCCAAAGTTCGAAAAGCTCGCGAGCCGTTTTCGAACTTTCGAGCTCTTCGAACCTGCTTCGAACCTGGAAAAAAGTTTGAAGGCTCGAAGAAAGCTCGAAAGGCTCGCACTCATAGAAATGAATGGGTGCGAACCTTGCGAGCTTTTTCGAACTCACAGGAAACAAACTATTTTTCCATCAAACTACTTTACAAAATATAGTCTTAAATTACATTAAAAACAACTAAAATGAATACCTATGTCTTTTTGAAAATATCTACTAGTACTAGGAGATTTTAATATTAATGTTAATGATGACTGATGCTATAGCACAGAAATTTTCAACAGTTCTAGATACTTAAGGCCCTTTTTGAGGCCTACTTCTCGGTTGCCCCGATTCTGTCCCTTTGGTAGAGCTACAGCACGTCATCCCAATATTTGCAGAGGATAAGGTGTTAAATCATGAGCGTCTCAATCAGTAGTACTTAGTGTGATTTGTGGGGTGCAGGCGGGGGGCGCAGTCAGTGCTTCCTAGCATGCCTGAGAACGTCCATAGGCTACACAGGTCCCCAGTGAGAACTTCATTGAAGGTATGGGCGCATTTGCTTAGAACACTGTGACAGCATAGGCTGTATGCTCACTATGCTGCACTGCTTGCGCTGTCGCAGTCCCGCCTCGTTAGGGCTATGACACCTAGAGGAGGGTGGATACAGGATGGACCAGGGCATTGAAGTGTAATGTAATGAAACTTTGGTTTGTATCACCCCTGCGGTACTCACGTTCGTGGCTTACAGGTGCTGTTCCAAAGCCCTCGGGCCCTCATATGGAGGGGTTAAAAAGTTTTACTATGGCGCAGCCCCATGTGTAGAGTAACGAACCTGATGGTAGCAGGCATATGGCCGATTCTAAGGGCAAGGGTGCGGAATGGCTCGAAGGAGGAGGAAGTGAAGGAGAGTGTGATGTTGTGTGTGTCCAGTCCACCCTGCGCCACCATCCCATCTCCTGGGTACTACCTATGAGGAGCGTATGGTGATACGAGCAAGGGCGGCACTCCTGCGGTCATCAGGCTACCAGTGTATACAAGAGTCGAAAACTGACTCTGACAGTGAGGTGAGCGAAGTGGTTCTTATAATGGAGTGAGCCCTCAGACATATGCTCCTTCTGGTTTTGCGAGTGGCTGGTCTATCTCCCCTTATATCTACCCTCCCTCATCACTGTATGCCCTTGCCCGTATACGGGTGTCCTGTCCACCTTGCGTACCTTCTAGTAAAATCAGAGGCGAGCGTCAGGGTGAACCTAGGCACACAGCCACCCCATCCCCCTCAGCTGTGAAGCGTGTAAGAAGTGCGAAGCCAGACCACTCCTGATACTCCTGACTAGACTTGCAATTTGGCCAGGCCACAGCCGGGCATAGGGACCTGGGCTTGTTATAGAGGAGTACATGGCGAAATTGTGACATAAGGGCTCTGGACCTTAATGGCTGTGACTCGACTAGGAATCGCCTCCCATCATGCAGTTCATAGTGCACCTCCTGAGTGCTCTGTCAGTGAACTACCCTCCGTAAGGTTGGCAGTGCTAGCTGTAGGTACTCAAGATCACGACTTCAAATATTCAAGATACATGTGATTGAGGATCTGTTCCTGGATGGGACAGTCAAGAGTCAAGACTAAGGTACAGCTGCTAGGTGAAGTAGGCTGGACCTCATTGAGCATATTGTTAGTGCACCAGCTCAGTTGACAGGCTCCTGAGCTCGCTCTGCGCTCTCCCCACCGCGCAGACACATCAGTTTCTGTCAAATTCAGCTGAACTACAGCTTCGAACTACATTACCCAGACTCCCGGCTCAAATGATGTTGATGTTGGTAGGTAGGTAGATTCTAAGAAACGCCATTTTCACTAGGGTTGCAGCGCATTAGGGTTGCAACATACGGCTTGTTTGACAATCTACTTGCTACCTGTTGTTCTCTTGGTGTTGATTATCTACTACACCATTTACTTAATCTGATCTTATCTGTTATTTTGTGACAGATTTGGCCATTAGTCTGAGTCAAGTTTGGATATACATGTGTTGGTATTTTTTGTTTATATTCTTTTGCACCGCCCTTCATTACAAATTTCAATTTAAGCCTCCTCATACCTTCTTCTGTGCTCTCACAGTACACCTGGTTCGTAAGTGGGGGAGTCCGGAGCCCGCTCTGCGCTCTCCCTGCCATGCAAACACTTCAGTTTCTGTCAAAATCAGCAGAACTAAAGCTTCGAACTACATTACCCAGACTCCCGGTTCAACTTATTACGGCAGCTGGCGCATCAGCAGCACCTGGCGCGTCGCTGCCGGTTAGTGCCGGTTCGTGTCCAAGCGGGTCGGCGCCGGGTAGCGGTGCGTTCTGTTGGTTTATTGGCACCAGAGACTGTGGGATTAAAGTAACATGTTTCCTGACCCTTTGACACAACCTTTTCTCCCTGGTAGGTACAGGGATGGCTGGAACGATGTCCTGGACATTTGGGAGGTCATTTGCTTCCCGTGTTTGCCAGAAGATTTGAGTATGATATCTGATCTATTGATAAAGATACGACACCCGAGATTGTATTTGATTTGCCTGCGGATGTAGAATTAATTGCTCAGGTAAACGCTTATGTGAAGGCTGATATTACAAAGAGAATTAGTGTGCCTAAAGAAATGGGGGAACGTTACGCCTACTGTTTTAGGGAATATGATGACCTTGACCAGGGCACTGGTGTATAGAGGTAGGTTACTTAGAACGAAATGAATGCAAGATGAAGGCTAGTCCAAACTCTGATAATTTTGAGCCCACCTTGTGGAAGTGGGGAGAGGAAGGGGCTCCTTTAAAAGTTGCTTTGTTAAATACAAGGTCATCATTGGTTAGACATGTAACTGAGGTGGTGGATTTTATATTGGATGAGGAGCTTGATATTATGTTAACTACAGAAACCTGGCTTCATGACACATCTGCACATGCTAGTATTGACTAGTAGTTAGCGGCCCCGCAGGGCTTTAAGTCTATCTGTGTGTGTATAGATAGGGAGACTTGTATAGGTGGAGGAGTGGCTATAACCGTTCGGGACTCACTCACTCCCTAATCCCTATTCAGCAAATGTGAGATGCTAGTCATTAAGCTGACTGTAAATGAGAATGTGACTATTTGTGTAGTGTAATGTTAGGCCACCACATCAATCATATACCTCATTTTGATGAGGAATGTCTGCAATTCGTTGCCAAATTCACTAAACCTACTGCTAATGTTTTAGTTGTAGGTTATGTTAACTTTCCTAGTACTGTCTCTACTCAGAGACTTAATTCACTGTCACTTTTGGGCTATGAACAGCTGGTGCATACACCTACGCATGAGTAATAACCTAGATTGGTTTCTCTCTCTCATAGGCAGGAGAGTTAATGGCAAGTAACACCGGCAGCAACAAAGTGAGTACTGCGAAACTCCTACTGCTGATCGACGCTAGCAGGAAGTTGTGGCACGGCACCTTACTGCTGACAGCATGTATGCAATCTAGGCCGATGGCAGGCTACACAGTGAAGCAGATTATGGGGGCCAGACCGCTGGAATACCTCGGGAGAGGCAAAGGCGGAAGCTTTAAGCGGCCGACAAGACGTTTGTACCAGTGGGAAGAGCCTGATGCACCCGCTCTCACCGGACAGAGAAGGGGCCGGCCGGGCTCCTCAGGTAGGCGGTGTCGGCTCCCACTGACACCGTATTTTACTATAGTCAGAAATGTATTGTACAAGTTCTAGGGTCTCGCAGTTCTGCATGTTATATGGCAATAGGTCTTAGTATAAGTGCAGTATGTTATGCACTATTGTATGACCGGTCCCATAACCGCCCTCCCTTTCCCCCTAGAAATGCTCCCCTCATTCCCTTGTCATTCTGAGTCTAGTATATTTGCATGGGTATGGAAAATATTGTAGAAAACCCCATTATGTTAGTCTGGACAGCCAGTCTTATCGTACTTGACTGTACTATGCCTTAAGAGAGATTGTAGAGTATATAGTACCCCTTGAAGATACCTTAGACATGCACTCCCTGTCACCACACACCTGAGGAGGAGCATGTGAGGGAGAGAGGTATGGTCAGAGTAAAGGGTCGACTCTTATGGAATTTATGAATAAGCAGAGTACGGAATTTATGAATAAGCAGAACCCTAACCTAGTGTTACTCCGAATGTTAAGCCACTGGCTGAATTAATGTGTATGTTACATTGACCTTATCTTGCTGAGTGATAATTGGATTGTGAATGTTTACTCTGTTGTTCCCTCTGAGATGTACTGTTTTATGCGGATGATACCCACTACGCACATACGCTGGGTCCTAGACGCAGCACTGGGCCGCATTCACATAATGCCCAGCTCAGCCGCAACCATGACAGACTGATGACTACTATAAACCAACACATTACACGTCTTATCCTTCAGGGCCGGAAGGAAGGGAAGGGTCGGGGTATGTGAGACGCAAGGGTTGAAATGCTGCACGTGGGTTGTACCCATGACTCATGAGCCGTGAATACCCAACCCATCAGATGGGGCACACATACAACTCAACATATTCGGAGTGGCCCCGAGCTAATGAAAGGACAAATAGTTTATGAGCAAGGACACCCCTTGATCACTCACACATGGAAATAGACACATAAGTAAGATGATCCCACATACATTGGGGTATACCGTATCACATAGATGTCACATAGCGATGGCGACTGGCGAGTACTCGACCTTACACATTAAAGAGGTCCATAGCCATGCCACACCTGACCTCCACACCAACAGGAGTTACTACTCTCTTGCCTGACAAGCACCATTGGACTGTTGGACCGCACACACTCACTGGAGTATAAGCAGACGGTAGCGCAGCGCCCTGATGCTCAAGGGTTTTTGGCACTATTCAAACATACAATCATAACCATAACCATAACAATAAAATAGAGAGACTAAATATTAAGGCCTGCCCCTGGTCTGACCACGTTACTATCGAATCCCACCTGATGTTACCGGGAAAACTGCTGCGGATTAATATTGTACCCTGGTACTACTAAGTACTAAAAAGGAATTTTAAGAACATTACTGCTGGATACTTTGCTAGGGTGGCTGGACCACTTTTAGATCAGTTGCCTATTTCCAGTGAGGTTGAGACACTGGTGTCGTGGTGTCTGTGTCATTTTAATCAGATTGTCTCGACAGTGGCAGATACCTTGGCTCCGCCAAACAATAAACTTTCTAAACATGAAACCTTTAGGAAAGCATGGTTCTCTGATGAAAGTGTACTGTTCACTATAGGCAGGAGAAAAGAATGGCTGAAAGACTCTGGCGGAAAGATAAGACAGTTGCCAATAGGGAGAAATATCAACTGGCAGCGTTAGTCTACAAAAGAAAATACTCTCAGCTAAGTGTAACAAGTGCAGACCAGTGACACCACCAGTGTTGGACCCTAGAGTTATACGGAGCATCAGCATATGGCAAAAGTCCAGCTTGTGCTCTTGTGGTGAATGTGATATAATTATGATTGATAATTAATAACATTATTATTATTATTATTACTAGTAGTAGTAGAAGTAGTAGTAGTAGTAGCAGTAGTAGTAGTAGTATTATAATTACTATTATTAATAGATGAACTTGCTAACAAAACCATAACACAAACAACAATTGTAACTTGGGTGGGAAAGGAAAGGATTAAGGAGTAAAATTTTGTTATTTTTTTGTATTTTTTGGAACAGTTTTAAAAATGTTTTTGTGTTTTTGTCAATTTTATATATTTTTTTATTTTTTATGGGGATAAACTGGGGAGTGGACTGTGGGGGGAACCAACTAAACTACAACTTGTAAAACTAACATTACACTAAAATAATAAAAAAATGGAAGAAAAGGTACAAAACAAAACTAAATGCAAACAAAATTAACACTTCTTTAAATGCTTCTGCCATTCGGAATAGTGAAATTGCTCCAAATGGGGCACCCTTGCATCCCCCCGCTCCTGGCTGGTGTCTGCGCTGCCCGTGCAGAAGTCTGTAAGCTTGTTGGTGAATTGAATCCTACTTCCTGCAAGGGGGGAGTATTTGTCCATGCCCGGGTAGAATTATAAAGGAGTCTGTTGTTCTCCTTGCTCCCTTGATAACTAGATTTGTAAACGCCTCTTTTTGTTCATCACGGGTACCCCAGAGCCTGAAAGATTCATGGGTAACCCCCTTCTGAGGAAAGAGGGGCTGGATCCAACATTGCCTAATAATTTCAGGCCTATTATTACCACCATGCCAATGTCCTGTTTTTACTAAAGATTTTAGATTGTATTGCCTACAAACAAATCAGGGAATACATGGAATCAGTTGATCTACTAAGTGCCCGCCACCAGTCAGGATTTAGGCTACGTCATGGCGCTGAGACAGCGGTTGTGGATCTCAAGGATAACCTTGTCCAGATTATTAAAAAGGGTAATCCCATTCCCTTCCCACCATACTTGTATTGTTGGATCTGGCGGCCGCGTTTGACCTTGTTGATCATACAAGGCTTGGCAATAGGTTGGTAGACCTAGCTAATTTTTCGCAGAAAGCGGCGGACTGGATAAAGTCATTTCTTGAGGGCCATACATCAAGGGTTTTTTCCAGGTGAAAGTTCAGCATGCCCAATCACATCGGACTGTGGTGTGCCACAGGGGTCCTGTCTTTCTCCATGTCTTTTTAACATCTATTCTACACGTGCCCCCTGTTTGACATGCTTGATGATGATGGCCTGGGCGTCGACTATACCAACTACGCCGACACAAAATCCTGACAAACCCTCTATTTGATGCTTATCGTATTAGTATGGGTGGTAAAAAAATAGGATAATTAGAGGAAGTATGCTACATTGTATAATGTATTCGGATGTGAAGGTCAGAGAGTATTTGATCATATTGGTGGTCACTCAGCCAAGGAGAACTCTTGGAGCAGGCAAGACAAGACTAGAGGTAGGCGAGCGGCTCGCCACATGCGTGACCACCATCCGGATCTCTGGTAGGCTGAGAGGTATTTTGTAAAGAAAGGGGAGAGAAATTTGACTTTATTAAGGGGGCAACAACAACTGGGGTTATACTACCAGTCATTAATCACAGCCGACATCGGGAAAACAAACAGCCCTCATAGAGGCACTCACTCACTGCCACTGCTGCTGTCTGTGTGAAACTCCTGTCGGCTCTCTACCCCTTCTCCGCTTACGCTTGGGTCCTCCTCCTGAAGCCCGCTCACTGTTTGTGGTGTTGGATAGAATTTTTTCTTGCCATAGTCCTGAGGTATATGGTGTTTATTCATTTTAATAAATGTCAGTTGCTGTACATGTACCTCTGACAGTTTTCTCCTCTTTTCAGTCACAATGGCTCCAGCAGCACTGAAAACTCTTTCGCACTGTACGCTAGCCGCCGGACAGCTAAGGCTTTCAATGGCCAATTTTACCAATGCGGCTGGCCAAACAGATCGCTTGCTGAGCCAAAACTGCAAAGGATCTTCCTCATGCCCCAGCTGACATGTGTCCAGCAAGTAGGCATCCACCATCTGCTCAGCAGTAGGCCCCCTTGCTGCAGCTGACCGGGAGTGAGGAGAAGCACGAGGCAGGTCAGAGTGTGGAAGGAGTTTGTCCCATAGTCTTTTGTGTCTGTCCACAGGCAAGGGTGTCAGAGCTCTACTATCATCTGACTGCAATGATGTACAGGGCAGCGTCTCCTGCTCCGAGCGGCTTGAATTTTGTTGCTGTCTGTTCTCTTCAGTCAATATGCCAAGTAACCGAGCTGTCAAGGCATTCTTGCATTCAGTGAAGATGTCTTGCTCTTGCCCCAAGCCCGAGCTCTGCTGTACCTCATTATCATCCACCCCAATATATTGATGGAATTCAACCACCTTAGTTTTGAAGCGTGGGTCTAAAAATGTTGCCAACTTATATTCTATGTTGGCTTTCATGCCAACGATCCGTGGATCCACACGCAAAGTAGAGTGCAACTTTCCTGCCATCTGTGCTGCATCTGTGTCTCCTCGAAGTCTGTGTTCCTTCTGTAGGTCTGAAAGTTCCTTCTCCAGCAAGTACAGAAGTGGCAGTACTTCACTGAGGCATGAATTGTGTTGGCTTACACGCTGTGTTGCCTCTTCAAAAGACTTTAATAGACAGCAGACAACAGGCAGCATCTGCCACTGGGTGGGTGTAAGGTATGCACCATCTAAGGCGCGACTGTTCGTATTGCAGTAATCGCTTACGGCATTCCTCTGCTCGTGTACCCGCTCTAACATGTGCAAGGTAGAATTCCAGCGTGTTGGAATGGCTGTCTTCAACCGATGGCATGGCAAGCCATGGTGAACTTGCAGTTTGCTTAAAGCATTTCTGGATTTGTATGAGCGAGAGAAATGCGAGCAGATCTTCTGCACAGTACCAACCATATCATGCAGAGTTGGGTAGTGGCCTATGAAATGTGTTACAACGAGGTGTAGCACGTGTGCAAAGCATGGCACATGCATAATACCTCCATTTCGCAAAGCAACAATGACATTAGATCCATTGTCCGCTGCTACGAAGCCAAGTTGTAGCTGACATGGAGTGAGCCATTTCCCCACCACCTCTTGCACTTTGTCCCAGAGATCGGCTCCCGTGTGAGCCCGACCCTCAAAGCTTTCCATGCACAAGGTTGCCTGTTGTCGAACAGCATGACCTTGTTGTTGTGACTGACTCTGCTCAGTCGTAGAGGGGAATGTCACCCAATGTGCTGTCATAGCCATGTAATCAATGCTTTGCCCACTTGTCCATAAATCCATTGTCATGTGCACTCTTTTCCCCTCACAACGTGAAAGCAATGTTTTTATGGCACCAGCAACTTCATTGTACAGCTGAGGTACAGCGGTTTGTGCAAAAAAGTGTCGACTGGGAATTTCCCAGCGAGGGTCTGCAACTGCCATCAGATCCCTGAAACCTGCTTTTTCCACAAAAGTATATGGCAGAATATCGACAGCTAACATTACTGCCATTTTTGCATTGAGCAGGCGTGCTTTGTCATGAGCTTTATCATATTTTTGGCCCCTTTGAAATGCTTGCATGACAGTTGACTGGAGCATGGGTGTGGTGCTTGTTCTTCTGGCACACGGTGTTGTAGGGCTAGGACTGTGTGCTGCAGTAGATGCGCTGCGGCTGCTGGGGCTTGCAACAGGCGCCAAGAGTGGTTGCACACTTTCTGGAGAGTTAACAGATGAAGACTGGGGTGGTGGTGGTGACAGCGGTGGTACTGTTGGTGACTGAGGATGAGGCCTTTGCTCTTTTTTTTGTGACTCTCCCCAGACAGATGCATGATGCCTTTTCAAATGTGCCCTTAAGGACGACGTTCCTAAATTTCCTCCCTGCCCTCGACTAACTGTTTTATGGCATAGAGTGCATTTAGCAAGCCGTGATTTGTGCACATTTTCAATTGTGAAAAAGTTCCAAACTGTGGATTGGGGTTTGGAACCACTGCGCGGTGCTTCACTTCTTTGAGTTTGCCTACTTGGAGTTGGAATCTGTCGTGATGGAGGGCTTTGTAATGCTGGCTGCGGTGGATTTGCTGATGCTGTAACTGTTGCCGCTGGGCTATGACCATGCGAACGCACACAAGCACCAGCATCAACAGGCAGAATATGTAATGCTGCTGGCTGCGGTGGATTTGCTGGTGCTGTTGCCTCTGGCCTACGACGATGCGGATGCACACTACTAGCATCAATAGGCTGCTTTGTGAAGAGGCCATACAGAGGCTTCTGCCGGCTAGTACCCTTTTGCAACTGCTCTCTGTTTGTGTTGTGCAGAGATTTTTGCAGAGGTTGTTGGACTTGCTTACGCCCTCCTCCTCCAATTTCTCCCTCATCCTCCTCTTCTGAAGTATGAATGTCAGATCTTTGTTCTGTCTCAAAGACCTCTCTCAACCTCTTTTTAGGAGATGGTGTGTAATCTTTGTCTAGATCATCATCATCTTCCTCAGATAATGATTCACTGGAGAGTTGTAGAGTAATCATGCTTCCCTTTCCCTCCCCTCTCTCTTTCTGCCCTTCACTTGCTGGTGACGGTGAAGATGCTGGTGATGATGATGATGGCTGCTCCCCTTCCCCAATAATATCCGTAGAAGATTGTGTGGCTTGGGTCCCATGGTGCACTTCTGCTGTGATAACCTGTTTTCTTAAAATAGGATGTGCAACCGGTCCCGCCACTACCTGTTGTGCCATTTCTTGAGACATGCTGCTCTCATTTTGTGGCCTCAGTGTGCCACCTACAATCTCAGCTTCTCCGGTACATATGGCGGCAGCAGCAGTAGTTGAAAACCGTGCACTGGTCAATACATTTCTGCCTCGAACCCTACCTCTACCTTGTCGACTAGTGCTACGACTACCACGTTTGTAGAAACCAGACATGTTCTTCTACAACCTCGCAGACCGGCAAGGGGTAAAATGCACACTGAATCTCTGCTGCAATAACCCACCCAGAGATTTCAGGGGTCAAAAGAGTGTGCGCAAAATCTACAAAATAACACGCTGGCAAATCAATGCCAGGGGTCCAGGTAACACTGAATCTCTGCTCTAAGAGCCTCTAACGCACCCAGAGATTTCAGGGGTCAAAAGCGTGTGCGCAAAATCTACAAAACAACACGCTGGCAATGCCAGGGGGCCAGGTAACACTGAATCTCTGCTCTAAGAGCCTCTAACGCACCCAGAGATTTCAGGGGTCAAAAGAGTGTGTGCAAAATCTACAATAACGTACTGGCCCTGGCCAGGGGTCCCACCCCAGGCAGCACACTGAATCTCTGCCACACCCAGCAATAATAACCCTCCCAGACGATTCAAAGGTCCGAAAAGTGGGTGCAAAATCGAAATTACCAGGCCAGGGGCCCAGAAAGCACACAGAAATTGAAATAAACAGGAAAAAAGCTATTTAAAATAAAAATTATAGATCAAAAACTGTCTAAAACTATCTAAAACACATCTATCTGTTCTAGAAGCTCCTCTCCGTAGCTCACACGCTCTCACACTGATCCTAGGCCACACCCCAGCCTCCTGATGATGCAACTTCCTGTAAAAAGTAAAAGTGAAACTTAACTTTTAAGTAACTGCGTTTTTTTCGGGTTCGAAGGCTCGCGCCCATTCATTTCTATGAGCGCGAGCCCGCGAGCCTAGGCTCGAAGGCTCGCACCCATTCACTTCTATGAGGATTGCGAGCCCTCGAGCGCGAGCTCGAGCCTCGAGCCCGGGCCCGAGTCGATTCGGCCCAAGTCGAATGCTACAGCAGGGGCTCTCGATCGAGCCCGAGCTCGATGCTCGCACCCATAGGAATGAATGGCTGCGAGCGCTAGAGCCTGCGCTCGATGAACGAGCCCTCGTGCTCGCGCTCGAAGGCTCGCGCCCATAGAAATGAATGGCGCGAGCGCGGGCTCGAAGTTCGAGCCCGCGCTCGAAGGCTCGCGGTTGTAGAAAAAAGTTTGTAACTTCTCATTGGACTAAGCAACTAACAGGAAGTCGTCATCAGTGATCACCAGAGGACAGGGGGTGTGGCCTGGGACCATTTTGAGGCAGTCTGAGTCGGGAGAGGAGCTTCTAGGCGTTTCTGCTGTGTTTTAGAGGGAGTTAGGCAGATTTGTGCAGCATTTGGTGCTTTATTTTCATTTTTCTTTTTCATTTCGTTTTGTTATTTTGGAGAGCAGCATGTCAGGCAGCCAGGGAGGAAAGGGGTCCGAGGAGGGGACTCCTAAAAAAATTAAATTGAGGAGGACTCTGCAAATGGGGGCAGAGTCACACTTTGGGGAAGGGCATGGTGGACAGTCACAGTCAGCCCAGTTGGCACTGGCACCACCAGCATCAGCAACTGGTGCTGCACTGAGTAATTTGGCAGCAGTGCCAGCACAAGCAGTGCCAACACCAGTGCCACCAGAGAAATCTGCAGCAGCAGACCCCGCTACCAGCCATGACCCTACGGCAACAGCGGCAGTGCCACCCCCACCACCATCAGCAGCGGTGCCACAGACCGCATTACCGGTTTCCCCGTGCAAGGAGTCTTGGGCATGGGAGTACTTCGACCCTGCCCCGGGGGAGGCCAAGACTCCAAGGACAAAGGCTGTCCACGTAAAGTGTAGGATTTGTAATAAAATCCTGTCACGGGGCGTGCGCCGTTCCACCACCACCAGCATGCTGAGGCATCTGCGCACCATGCATGAGATCACAGGCCCTGCCACTGCCACGTCAGAGCCAGCAAAGAAAAAAAAAAAACTGGCAGCAGCACAACAAAACACAGTGGCAGTAGTGGCACAGGCAGCAAGGTCCCCCCTAAGTCCACATCATCAAAGGGGGAGCAGAAGAGCAGCGCAGATGCGTCAGATAAAATTAGCAGCAGGGAACGCCACATGTCCAATGACTTCTTCCCCCAAGTCTGCAACATTTGCCATGCATCGGTGAATGGGGGCAGCGCATATAACAGCCTTGAGCGGGGGGATGCAAGGGTGGCCCATATGCGCCAGTATCACGCCTCCGAATGGCAGAAATATTTTAAGAAATCTTAATTTTATTTCCATTTAGTTTTGTTTTGCACGCTTTCTTACATTTTTTCATTATTTTAGTTTACAAGTTGTAGTTAAGTTTGTTTCCCCCACAGTCCCCAGTTTATCCGCATAAAAAAAAAAAAAAGAATAAAATTGAAATAAACAAAAAAAATTTAAAACTGTTTAAAAAGCATACAAAAAAAATACAAAAGTTGTTTTATGCTTTAAAAAACAACAAAAAAAATATGTTCCAAAAAACCAAAAAAATATTAAAACCTGTTCCAAAAAATATACAAAAAAAATAAAAAAAGTTTACTCCTTAATCCTTTCCTTTCCCACCCCAGTTTACTGTTTACTGTTTACTGTTGTTTGCTTGTATAGCGCCGAAAACCCTCGGGCATCAGGGCGCCTAAAACAATAATATCAAGGCATGTTGTTACAATTGTTGTTTGTGTTATGGTTTTGTTAGCAAGTTCTCACAACTCTATTAATAATAATGATAATAATTATGATAATGTTATTAATTATCAATCATAATTATATCACATTCATCACAAGAGTACAAGCTGGACTTTTGTCATATGCTGATGCTCAGTATAGCTCTAGTGATGATGAGTGCACTGCGGACCCTATGCTGCTGTCAACTCCTTCTAGGGTCCAACACTGGTGGTGGTGGGAGGGAGCTAGTGCTGTCTGTGTCGGCTGCCCCTGCAGCAGCAAAAAAACTCCTCCCCTCCGGTTGCTCAAGTCACACAAGTGCCAGCTGCTTGCCTTGGCCAGAATGGCCTCCACAAACAGTTTTCATGAACAGTCACTGCTGGTGAATTTGCTCTGTGCTTGCCTTTGCCACACAACTACAAGACTACAAGGTGGACTTTTATCATATGCTGGTGATGTGCCACCGATCTGACCCTGTGCTGCTGTCAAAAATAAACCTTCTAGGGTCCAACGCTGGTGGTGCTGGGAGCTGCTGCCGTCGGCTGCCCCTGCAGCAGCAAAAAAACTCCTCCCCTCCGGTTGCTCAAGTCACACAAGTGCCAGCTGCTTGCCTT
>JBCATW010000065.1:0-13684 GCA_038406705.1 Eurycea bislineata
GACATACCAAGGCTTGTTGCTAGGTGAACAAGCAAGCTGTCAGGGGGTTAAGAGTCAAAACAATGTCTGTCTACACTTATAAACAATTACCAGCCCTGACCTCCTACCCAGTCCACCCACTTTCCTGAACGATACACAAAGGATACAGCAAGAAACTCTGGTGACCTGTGAATTCTGTAGTGATGAGAAGTGTGCTGGGTAGCCACACGTGTCCTCACGTGCACTCAAGCAAACAGGACTACCCCAGAGGAGAAGTGGCAGGTCCTGAACTCAACTGAGTCGTTTGCCTGTAGACATGCCAGAAAGGGAAACTGTCGGGCGGAGTGGACAATACCTGTTGACAGGGTTGTGTAATCCACGATAAGACAAGGATTGATCCAGGTGAGTTGTAGCGTGACAGCCCGTAGGGCAGAAAGTCATCAGCAGGAGATGCAGGGGTGTGACCGCTCTGCAAGAATAACAAAGCCAAAGCTTGAGCTCAACTGTTACAGCGGCAAAGGAACTAGGCTCACATGCCACTGAAGCTGCACGTTGCAGTCCTTGCAGCGCGTGCCAGCTTACCAAGATTGAAAGCCTATGTGAATGCATAAGAATGCCTTAAAACTAAAACCTAGTTATGCTTAATATGTACTTAATGCATAGCCCTAACACTATGTGCAGAAATGCACACACACAGCTGAACGTTACACTAACCCCCTCATTATGCGTTTGTCTTACATAATGAAATTTTATTTCATTATGTCTAAAAAAATTCATGAAAATGTTTGGAGGTAACCTCCAAAAATATTTGTTTGGAAATACAACTTTTGGTGGTTACCTCCAAAATGTGTCTTTGTCGTTAAAGCTAATGATAATTTTTTGTCATTAGTTTTAAGGACCTTTTTCTTATTATAGGCGGTATTACAAGTTTACCAAAAGTCGGTGAACAATGTTTTGTAAAGTGGGTAAAATATCTCGATCCCTTTAAGGCTAACGGAAAAACTTTTGTTATAGCTGATTAAATAAAAAAGGGAAAAATGCTAAATATTTTTAAAAATCCATATTTATAAAAAAAAATATTTTTCATGGTGCTCACAAGGAGCATCATGAAAAAAAATATATTGGGGGACTAAAATGCACCACCCAAAGAAAAGAAAATTATTAAAACTAACTTTCCGCTGCTGTTAAAAATGCTTGTTTCTAACCAAATTTTTAAAACTCATAATTCCTACTTTAGGGAATTTTTTTCGTTATTAAAGAAAAAAGTCCCTAACGACAAACTCATAATGAACGTGTTAATAACAGGAAAAATAGCTGAGGACTGCAGTGGGAAATGAGGAAGACGTGGTGAGCAGCACCAAAGCAGCATGAGAAATGGATGCGTGCTCAGAAGCAGAGAATGACCCCATGTTGAGACGTGCTGCAGGGGAAGAGAAACTAAGAATGTGTGGCATTGGCAAAGCATCTGACATCCCCTTGTTTTACCCCTTGGTAACAAGGGGTAAAACATGTGCTGTGACAACGGGTGCAGTAGATACAAAACTTGCTATGGACTCTGACAAAGTGAAAGACAATGTGGCTCTAGCAACAACGGGTACAAGGGGTGTGGACACCAATGCATCAGACACTGACGATGCCACGTTACCCATAAGAGTCAACTCTTATTCCAAACAAACCCAGTAAAAAGTCAAACATAAATCAGAACAACAGTCAGCTAACCCCCAAACCTTTCCTAATACACCCTGACATAGCAGAATTATGACATTTGGGAGAGAGCCAAAAGTATTGTACTAACAAACACACATGCACTGCCTTTCTTAAGGCTAACCCACGTGCAATTTGGCTAATGCTGTGTGGAAACTTATTCCATGATATCGAACCTTGCACTCTACTAGTCAAGAAATCATACATAATATTTGTTGCTTCAATCTGACATGGTTTCTAGCTTTTACGCCTGTGACTTAAGAAAGGGTCTATGCTGAATTTTACTCTTTTACATGTATAGCACCATTTGTATCACTCATTTCCATGATATTTATGCAGACTATAAGCCAAAGTATGCATCAAGCTCAGACGGAAGATTGACCTATTGAGGGGCTGAATAATGAACCATACAGATATATTACAGACTGTATTTTATATATGAAACCCCACTATTCACTTCTATCAGTCAGTGACCTGTATATCCCCTTAATGCAATTAATTTGGCGATATATGTCCTAAGTGCCAATGAGTGTTAGAGGTTCTTAATCATTGCATTGTAAAACAAAGTATGACGTTTTATATATTGAAAAATATGAAACACCATCCCCCTCATTATAACTACCTCGGTAATAACGACAAAGAGTGCCATTATTACCAGGATTATTAAAGACACTTTTTGGTGGTTACCGCCAAAAAATGGCGGTTACCGCCAAAAAGTGCCTTAATAATGACAGTTTTTGGAGGTAACCTCAAAAAATAAATTCTTTCGTTAAACTTAACAAAATAATTTTTAACAACATTTTTGTTGTTTTTGTTGTTAAAGTCGGTAACCAACTTTTGCAGCAACTCTGCAATTTCTCAATTTCTCACGGTAACCAACAGAAACTGTTGTTATTACCGTGGGTAACCTTTTTTACAAAAAATCATAAAATCCTTTTTTTATATTTTTTTCCATGATGCTATATAGTGAGCATCATGAAAAAGGATAACAAATTATTGGGGTGCAAAAAAGTGCACCCCAGAAAATATCACAATTTTACCACCATCTAAATAGGTGGTGGTAAAAAGTGTCTTTGCTAACGAAAGTTAATAAAGTTGTAATTGCACCCTTAAGGAAGTCCTTAAAGACAAGCTTGTAATGAGGTGGTTTGTGTCTGGGTATTAATATTTTAACTCCTTAACTGCTGCCATTGGCATACATTATGCCAATAACAAATCCCATTCACACGCCTCTCCATTTCACCTGTATTATGACAAGACTGTCTCATCATAATCATTTGAGGGATTAAAACGCGTCCCATCTGCCTTTGAGCCACATGAAAATCTTATGTGTGTTGCATATGATATAAAATCAACCCTGCTAGCAAGTAACATCAGCAAACCTTTAATGCACCATATGCATGTTTTGACATAATTATTTTATCGCTAAATGCATTTTGTTGGTAATTGTTGGCAATATGTCCCATGTCTCCTGTACACAGGTTCATCTTATGTATCAAAGTGGCAAGCCCCCACCACAGAACCTGTGCATCCACTGCTGGTTATAACGCCAGAGGGTCCACCACCAAGCTCTGGGGCAATAAGAAAGCAAAGGAGAGTGCCAGTTCATGCAAAAGGCCAGCATCATAAAGCTTCTTCAAGAGCACATCTGCCACCTCCAATGCCACAAATACAACCTCAGCAAGTGCTGCCAACACCTGCAGAACAGCAGGTGCTAACACCTGTGGCGAAGAGCCTATCTTTGGCAGTAGGGAAAATGGAGGGCCAGCCAGTAGATGCCAACAAGAGCATGATGGAATTGCCAGCTCCTTCGCCTCCCATGCTCCAGGTACAGTCATCAACCATCAGCCCATACGAAAAGGAGCTGCAGGAGGTACAACAGAAGCAGGCAATTGACTCTAGTGAGCATGCGAGGCATGTTAATTTACGCCTTCGTCACCACCATGAGGCAAAAGCAACATGCCAGAACGAGGTACGAAAGACTGTTCAAGATGAGTTGAGAGATCTCAAGGAGGCAGTACACGATCTCACTGCAAATATATCTTTACAGTCTGCTTCCATCTTAGAGGCAATTACTACTCAAGGTAGTGCCATCGCACAGGCTATTAAGGACCTCACATCTGTGGTGGAACGGAAGACTCTTGAAACTTCCATTCACAATTTAGATTCAGAGGAAACTGACTCAGGCTGCAAGATGACATCAAGTCCTGTAACTGAATCTATTTGGAGGCGCATCCGAAACTTGGTCAGACGACCTAAGAGGAGGTGAAGAGGACTAAAGTCCTGAACTTTAACATCCTTCTCATTTATGTATATATAGATATATGTTTTCATTAAATTAGTGTTGATATGGAATGGAGGTATAAGGAAGTTGTCAGGAAATGTAGTTATATTTTAAAGGTGGAATGGAGGGGCGACAAAAGCATGTGTTTAAACTGTCTTGTTGCAATAAAAGCACAAAGACAGTTTTGCTATGTAGGTGAGTCAACTATCACTGACACAGATCTGGCTCTATGAGACTTACTAAAAAGAAATTCTAACATGTGCATTCTAACCCCTCTGCCATGATCTAGAGTTATTATGACCGCCTTTGTGGTGATTCTTGGTTGTTTGATTTTCCATTGAACCTGGTAGGAGCATACACAAAAAAGGAATGCCATATGTTATATTACAGACTATTCAGAAGCAAAATTCAGCAAAACAAATGTCGAAAAAGGCGCTTCATTTTGAAAAAAATCAAAGAAGGAAAATCAACTTATAGGATTGTAGCATTCTGGGATCTTTAGGTCTTCTCGGATAAACATGTATATACCCGAGGAAACTGGAGAGGTAAAAGACATAATTAGCTAGCAGAAATAAAATATATACTTCAATGTTATTTATGCCAGAAAGCATACATAGTGACACGAAAGGTATTCGCATCATGTACCCTCAATACTGTCATACATGTTCATTGTACTGCCATTGTTTTTCCAAATTTAAAAAAATGACATGACCACATAAGTGTAATAATTTTTCAATGTAGTCCCATCATATTCAAAGGTTGATACCATCCCATGCTTTCAATGTCTCACAATGAGGTAAAAACAAGTGTTGAAGACGTGAAACTGGGCTGACCACGTAGAGAGTGACGCACATTAACCACCACAGACAAGACTCCTATATCTAGGGAGGCCGGCGCCGCCGGGAGATAGCGTGGGTAGTTCCTTCGGGTACAAAGGGGAGTCCTTCTGGTCTGGAGGCTGACTCCCATTCTGTCTGATGCGTGCTTGGGCTTGGTGTGGCTTACTGTCAGTTTCTGCAACGAGAATTGTATTTTAATTAGCCCCTTTAGATCATTCAGGTGAGTCTTAACTTCCAGCTATGAGCTCCTTTCCTACGAGTCTGCTTGCGCTCACCTTGTGCTTGGCGGCGCTGGGTGTATGATGTCTATTGGGAGTACGGAAGGCGTGAACTTCTATTGCCTGGACTGTGTTTAGTAGGCTCCTATAAATAGAAGTAGAGAGATAAACTTTCTACTTGCCTTACTACTTTAAGTTATTGCTTTGTCTAGAGTTTCATTTTACTTAACTACCTGTTTTAGTTCCAAAAGCTAATTAGGATTTAGTTTCCTGAGTCTCTCTTGATGTGCTGATCACCAAATGATGTCTAAAGGCTTTGTCAGCTTCCATGTCTACTGTGACTGTCCCTTTAAGAGTTAGTGAGTTTGGTGATGGGCGCGGCTTGGTGTCCTCTAAGAGGAAGTGGGAGTCACTCCTGGTGTGTGTAATTAGGAAGCTCCTGATGGGTGAGAGAAGCGTGTGAGAAACTAGCCTAAAATAGAATGGCTTCAAAAGGTACACTTGTACCTGAGAGGCATATGAGGCGTGGCTCGCTGCAACGAGATGCGTCGAGCGGCGCTAGCTGCTCACGCAGTGGTGTGGCTTTCTTTTAGTGCATTTCTAAGCTGAAGACTTGGTGAGTTGCTGGCACAGGCCAGCCGTCGGCCTAATGGCAAAGAGGAGAATCTGCGAAGGACGTTGTTCCCTTCGAAGAGTCGTTGAAGAAGCAACGGCTCTTCGGGGGTTCGTGGCAGAGGCACACTCAGAGCAGCGCGAGAGAGCAGCGCGAGAGAGCAGCGCTCCTCCCACAGCGCAAGCTGAGAAGCGCGAGACAGCAGCACTCATCGCGCGAATGAGCACAATAAGCATGAGAAAGGGCTTCTGAATATGTGGGCAGTAAAAGTGTAGCTGGAGAGAGGGGGAACATAGTGTTGTTAAGGCAAGGGCTCATAAGAGCTGTGAGGTGAGCTACAACTTACACTAATACTATTAGTGTTCTGAAAGCACTATTGAAAGAAGTGAGAGTGAGTGCTGAAATCTACCATTGACATTGTACCTTTGACATTTAATGCTTAGAACTATTGAGCAATGAGAAAACTACTATTGACATTGTACTATTGACATAGTGTAAGGATTAAAGTTCGGTTCTAACATGTGAAGAGGTGTTACACAATGACACTCCTATATCATACATCCTTTCGAATTTGTTACAAAGTTAACATCTCTTCATTCTGCACCTTTCCAATGAGAATAGGAGTTACTTTGTTGACAAGAAATGCCACTACAATTATGTAAACAATCAAAATCACGCAAATAAATTGTTAAACCTAAGAGATTGCATGCTTTGGAAAGCAATCATTTGAGATACAGTAACTTGAACATTTAAAACAAAGGGTATTGAATCCTTGACAATATGAACACATAAGAAGAGAAAGAAACACAGAGGAGTAAACTGTCCCTTTATAACTGTGTTCAAATGACATGCAAACTTGTAAAGCAGAATGCACATTGCTTTCATATGGAATTTTAATTCTGGAACATGCACTAGCCATCTCGGTCCTGTTGCAAAGACAAACATCCACCCAAGACTTTATTCAAGTCATTTCCTGTCAACAAATTCAGCAATTCATGCTTCATCTGATGTTTAAGTAGAATTTATATGAGAGTGCATGCTTTGTCACTAGCAGGACAGGTTAAAAATGATGGTGCCAACAAAGCAAACAGGTATTGATTTGTTATAGGATATGTAGCATATGTATTTACTTATTTATTTATTCAATTGATTTAAAGTGCCACATGCCCATAGGCCTCATAACATTCACCCTACGTGTGCCCAGACAGCTCTGGGTTTTCGGTGCTTGACAAATGCAAAAATAAATAAATAAACTCACAAATGCATGAGGAGGATGGACACACACACACACACACACACCCACACACTCACACGGAGTGACAACACACTTCCAATGCACATGCAGCAAAAAGGTATCCATGCCCATAGACCAACCACAGATACTTTCCACCCCACACACAAAGCTCCATGCATGTGCAAAGGACAGATAAATGGTGGGTTCCAATAATTCCCGAGAGACTGGTTAGAACTGTGATTGACAGAAAGTCACTTTTAGAAATCATTGTGTCCCAACAAGAACCCTAAGGCACCATGTCATAAAGAGTTTATAAGCCTGAATTCAAGAAGATTTTGGAATTTGCCATTTGGGCATCTAAATGGGTGATGTGGAGATATTGAGTCCCAAATTTTAGTAGTGTACATTTTGAAGGGGTGGCGGTCGGGGTAACAGGAACAGGCTTTATTAGTACATCTCAAACATGCAAAAATACAAACATTTTATTTTCGAACAGCCTCCCTATAGAGATTCCATTTCTTATCATTTCAAACTTGGAAAGGAAACTTTAGAAATAATCAGCACATTTTTATATCTAGGCTGTCGATTTGAAAAATCAGGGGAATGGACCAAGAATATCGATGCTACCAAATTACGCACGACACAATCCGCGGGGGCCATTGTAAAATTTTTAAAAACACAAGTAGAAAATAATTTTGCACTTTTCTTCGAGATGTTCAGATCAAAGTGCCATGGGATTGCTTCCTATGGTGCGGAGATCTGGGCACATAAGCAAATTGATTCACTGGCGGTTGGTGAGAGAATGTTTTTAGCCCCTACTTTAGGTCTCCCTGTGGGGACAGCCCATGAAATATTGTTCATTGAATTAGCATCTCTACCATTGATTTTTAAGCTAAAGTTTTTGCCTCTACTCGATGCAGTAAAAACTCTGTTAAAACCAAGTACTAACGTCATAAAGAGAATCCTTATAGAATCCATGGAATCCGACCTAAGCCAGAGGAATCCTTGGCTGAATCACATAAATATGTTGTTAAATTCTGCTTTGCTGCACCGACTAACATGCCCGCATACTGAGACATTAATTACAGCCACCTTGTGTAATGGGTTAGCACAAGTAGGCAGCCATCTTTAAGTGCCCCGTCACACCATGCCTTTGAATAGCTGTTTACAGTAAACAAAGCTGAATGACGATGCAGAATGCCAGAAACATCACTGTTTCACTGGATCGCCTCCATATGGAAATTGTCTAATTTTAGGACGCAGCTCAAGGCGCAAGGATAGCATAGTGGCCGACAGAAGAAGTTTGCCCACGAGGTGGTAGTTACTAGTCATTGCCAAAACTTGGTAACCCCAGGGAAGCCAAACAGGCCATGATGTGATTCACTCCCATCCCAAATTTGTGGTGCTGGGCCTACATCCTACTGCACAGCTCATGTGAGATGAGTCCATGTATGATCAGGGTACATGAAGGTCTCAGCGGCAGTCCTTTGATGTGCGTCAGATAAGTGACAAAGGGGTGCCATTTCACACTCACTGTAATAGACACCTCTGCAGAGATACTGTACTGTACTTGCCATATTCCAACAGCCAATCAGACATGCTGCACCTGGGTGGGCAGGTGTGGGTGACACCCACTTTGCTTGGACCCACCTGTCACAGTGACACAGGTGACATAGAGGGGAAAAGCTACCCTGCATTGGCTCTTGGTGATTAGACCATGATTTAAAATATGACTATATTGGCACACCACTCTATCAAGCATTACTGTGAAATACCCTGGGCTTTTTATTTTTTTGTGCTTCACTGTGTTTTTCTTCCACCACTTGCCCTGACGCCCATCTCCACGGATACATTCTACAACGTGGCAAGGCCAGGATCTGCACCGAGGGCAGTAGTTACCAGCAGACTACCCCATAAAGAAGAGGCCTGCCAAACACCATGTGAAAGAAAACAAACTGGCCTCCTGCCCATCCTAAATCTAAGGCACAGAGAAAGTCAAGGGAACCAAAATCAAAGAACAAGGTTAACTTCTGTGTGGCTGCCATCCTGAGAAAAAGCTGTTGATTTTGGTGGGGAGAGCTGTGGCCACATTAGGGAAAACCAACCAATGGGAGGGGCTACATGTTGCACAGGCAGGAGATACAAATCAGGTGGTGGCACAGGTCCACTGAGACTGACTTGGTTTTGGAGCACCTGGACCCTAGTTGTTTCCTGTTACCTGTTTTGGAAGGTAATATCCCTTGCGGGATATTCCCTGGTGGCCTCCTGGTTCTTGCGTGCCCGGGGTCAACCTCTGGTGGGTTCTGTTGGTTGGATATTATATTTATTTCTAAATCCCATTACCCTTGATCCTTGGTCTTACCTGTCCTGTCTGATTTTGTCTCCTTTCTTAGAGTCCATTCCGGAGTCAGTGGCCCCTGGGTCTTTTTGGATCGGCACCGAGAGAGACCATTCTCGCATATTTGGGCTGGTCTCTTCCGGGGCTACTCTTATTTTTCTTCAGTTTCTTTCCATGGATCCAGCCATGGCTGCCTTACCCGACCAAAACCCCAACATAGATACTGAGACCATCCTTCCTGTCTCAGTAGAGGGCATTACATTTGCCCTCCAGTCCCTGCAGACTCAAATTAAGAAGTGTGCCACCGGAGTCAAGGACTTGGCACAAATGGCCCAAAGTCCACAATCGGCAGCTACTCCAGGTCCTAGTACTTCCCTTATTCCTACTTCCCCAGCGGTCACTCCAGCACTAACTCTACTTCCTAAGAAATACACTGGTTCCGCTGAAGAGTACCGCTCCTTCTTTGCCCGGTGCAAACTCCTTTTTGCCCAGAGACCGGAAGTCTTTAACACGGACTCTAAGAAAACAGCACAAATCATCATGCTGTTAGACGGCAATGCACTTAAGTGGGCGGTCCCATATGTTGAGCGAGAGGATCCCCTCTTGAATAATTACATCCTGTTTCAACAGGAGTTCGCAACAGTATTTGGCGAAAAGGCTCACATAGGAACCCGCTGTCAGGAATTTTTAAGAATACGACAGGGCTCGCGTGATGTACAAACTTACATCACCGAGTTCCAGTCTATTGCATCTGAAGTTGGATGGGCTGAAGACGTGCAAATTACTGTTTTCCACGAGGGTCTCCGTGAGGAGATGAAGGATTATCTTTTGCAGGTCCACCCTTTGCCAACAACCCTTCAGCAGTTTATCGCTCTAGTACTCCGTATAGATCATAGACATGCCAACCGGAAGAAGAACCTAACCACAAGATTGCGTTTACCCCCATTACACCCATCCAGAGCAGAATCCTCCGAGCCTATGGTGTTAGGTGAAATCCGGGGTCCTTTATCTCCTGCCGAAAGGCAACGGAGAAGACAACTCCGATTATGTCTATACTGTGGGTCAGCGGAACACTACTTAAACGCCTGCCCATTACGACCCAACCAGGGAAACGCCAGAGCCTCCTCCTCAGGGACGAAGGAGAAGGCAAACAGTCCCAGTCCCAGACCTTAGGTTTCGTCCCTAACAATGCCGATACTCATGTCTTTGTTCTACTTTCCTTTCCTTCCCACTTTATACCCGGTCATTCACAATATTGGGCGATGTTGGATACCGGGGCCCCCTCCTGCTACATGTCGAGTAAAGTGGCGGAACACATGACAGTTCATCCCCAGGACTTACCTATCCCAATAGCTATTGCAGCCTTTGATGGGGTCCCGCTTAAACAACGGCAGATAACTCAAACCACTGTTCCGTTGCCCTATATGATCGGGGAACAGCCTTGTTCTTCTTTGAGATTCAATATCATTGAATCCCCGTCCATAGACCTTATTCTAGGTTTGTCCTGGTTCCAGGCTCTTAATCCTCTAATAGATTGGAAGTCCCTCACTATTACATTAGGGGTCACAACTCATTCTCTTGTGTTAAGTTCCCCACAATCATCTGTCTTATTAGCTTCCATGGAACACACCATACCCTCTCAGTACACCGACCTCTCAGACGTATTTGACAAAATTGAAGCCACCAAATTACCTCCAACTCGCCCCTTTGATTGTCAGATAGTACTTACACCTGATGCAATCCTTCCTCGTGGTCGTGTCTATGCCCTAGCCCCCAAGGAAGACTCAGCTCTTGTGGAGTATGTACAGGATAGTCTAGCAAAAGGGTTCATAGTTCCATCACGCTCCCCGTTAGGGGCTCCCATCTTCTTTGTGGCAAAAAAAGACACTACGGA
This sequence comes from Eurycea bislineata, assembly GCA_038406705.1. Lineage (NCBI taxonomy): Eukaryota > Metazoa > Chordata > Amphibia > Caudata > Plethodontidae > Eurycea > Eurycea bislineata. Next base: position 11,104 of record JBCATW010000065.1, read on the forward strand.
GTTGCGGCCCTGTATAGACTACCGCAAACTTAATGAGATAACAGTGCCATTTCGATATCCATTGCCATTGATACCAGTTCTTTTTGACCAATTAGGAAACGCAAAATGGTTCACGAAACTCGATCTTCGGGGTGCGTATAATCTTCTTAGAATTCACCCTGGTGACGAGTGGAAAACGGCCTTCCTTTGCCGCCTCGGCCATTTCGAGTATAAAGTCATGCCGTTCGGTTTGGCGAATGCACCCGCATTCTTTCAGTCGTTTATGTCTGCCATCTTCAGTGACGTAGCAATGAAACATCTGATAATTTACTTAGACGACTTGCTTATCTATTCCAGTACCATGGAACAACATGTCAAACATGTCCGCGGTGTTCTGCTTAGGTTAAGAGAACACTCTTTATATGCCAAGAAAGAAAAATGTCTATTCCACCGACAAGAAGTACCATTTCTTGGGTATATAATTTCAGAAAAAGGTTTCTGTATGGATCCAAACAAGACAAAGGCCATACAAGATTGGAGTCCTCCCCGGGATTACAAGGCCGTACAGCGGTTTGTCGGTTTTATTAATTATTACCGCAAATTTATTGAAGGTTTCTCACGGATTGTAACTCCCATCACTTCATTACTAAAAGACGGGGTCCCGTTTGTATGGGGTTCCCAGCAACAGCAGGCATTTGCTGAGATTAAATACTCTTTTCGTAATGGCCCACTATTACAACACCCCAAAATAGGCTCTCCATTCTTCTTGGAATGTGACGCATCAGATGTTGCCACGGGCGCTATACTATCACAGAAACTGGACGATGGTACATTGGCCCCCGTGGCATTCCATTCACATAAGTTTACAGACGCCGAATTCCTTTACCCTATAGCAGAGAAGGAATTATTGGCCATTTTGTTGGCGTTAAAAGAATGGCGGCACTACTTAGAAGGTACAGAAGAGGTAGTAACAGTGTTCACAGACCATAGAAATCTGACTTACCTGAAATCGGTTCATGCCCTAAACCCACGCCAAATTCGTTGGGCTCTTTACTTTGCACGGTTTAATTTGTATATAACATATCGCCCTGCAGAGAAAAATACCAGAGCAGATGCAATCTCGAGAAGTCTCCCGAATGCCAACCCTAAAAAGCCGGTGATGTCCTATTTTCCCCCATCCTCGATTATTTATACCATTGAGACGCCAGTGGTGACTTATCTAGAAGACGTTCGTCGAGCTACGAATGTCACCCCTTTCCCGAGTAACAGGAGTTTTGTCCTTCAAGAGGGTCTGATCTATACCATGGGAAAACTATGGATCCCTACGGTACCTTTACAAGAGGAATTGACAGGTTGGGTGCATCGAGCGAAACCCGTGGGTCATCCGGGGGTTACGAGAACTCTAGAAATGCTTCAGTTCACGTTTTGGTGGCCCAATATGATTGATACCGTGAAATCTATTATCTCTGACTGTCAACTTTGTGCCAGGATGAAATCCGTGTCCCATAAACCGGATGGTTTGCTCCAACCTCTACCAGTGGCTAGTACCCCTTGGACCTTCTTGTCCATGGACTTTATTGTCGACCTGCCTCCGTCCCGTGGCTATCGCCACATTTGGGTAATAAAGGATATGTTTACAAAACAGCTGCATATCATTCCATTGAAATCCATGCCCACCGCTGAAACTTTAGCTCATCTATTTATTGAGCATGTGTACCGATTGCACGGGCTCCCCGACCTGATTGTGTCCGACCGCGGGAGTCAATTCACCTCTGCTTTCTGGACCGCAATCCTAGGACTGCTGGGGGTGGAACCAAGGTTTTCCACTGCTTTCCACCCTCAGACTGACGGTTCCACAGAAAGATCTAATCAGGATTTAGAGAAATTCCTCAGGCTATCCAGCGCAGCATCTCCCTCTCATTGGGTCGCATATTTGCCTTTCGCAGAATTTTCGATAAATAACACCTGGCACAGAGCAATCAAGACTACCCCCTTTCAGGCGGCACTGGGATATCGCCCGCGAGCCATGCCACTCCTAACCCCGTCTCGCGACATCCCTGATCAAGCAGTTTCCTTATACACCTCCTTTAAGTCACGCATTGTGGCATTACAGTCAGCCCTCCTGCAGTACAGGCAAGAGACCTGTATTCAAGCCAACCGGTCACGACGACCGGCACCGGACTATAGGGTGGGTGACCGGGTTTGGCTCTCTGCCAAACACATCAAGTTGGCAGGCCCTCCTAAATTCAAGCCAAGGTACGTAGGTCCCTTTGTAGTCCTGAAAATCGTCTCTCTCTTGGCCATTAAACTGCAGCTGCCTCCTTCCTTGAAAATACACCCGGTTTTTCATGTTTCTTTGCTTAAACCGGCTACTGGGGTTCATACTCGCGCGGCGACGCACGCTCTAGGTGTGCTCTCCGCTCGTCCTCTGGTTTCGAGGCTTTCTGGGGGGGGAATGATGTTGCGTGTCTTCGTGATGTCACGCAACATGCCGTGCGCATACACCAGGCACGGACACACTTATGCGCTGTCAGCGCATATCCGCAGGGCTTTGTATCCTGGTAACCCTTCGTGTTCTCCCCACCATACCCCAAAGGCTCCT
>JBCATW010000066.1:0-13654 GCA_038406705.1 Eurycea bislineata
TTTGCACTCGGTTTTACCGAGTGCAAACACTCGGCCAGTTTACACTCGGAAATACCGAGTGTACTCTGTCCTAATTGCTGGGATCGTTAAAATACTCGGAAATACACTCGGATCGTTAAATCCGAGTGGATTTACGAGTATTTTAACGATCCGTGGGGGTCGTAATGACCCCCTTAGAGTCCCTGTTCGGTGGAATGTGGGGACACCCAACTTGACAGTTGCAGCCTTCACAACTACGCTGTCCGGCGAAGGATGAGCACAAACAAACTACCAGCAACAAAAGGGTCCATCACTAGCACAGAGGGAGGCAGGCGTTCCAGATGTAGGAAACCCCTAATCCAGGAGAGGGCCCAGACCGTGGATGCCTGTGAGGTATCACCTACGAGCAGGTGGTCAAGGCACTGACCACCATGGAGTAAATTGGGGGTGGCGATGCTGCTCCACCAGCAGCATCAGGGACTGACACTGTGGGGAGCGGGAGCAGTGGTGCCTGGTGTGGGAAGAGGACTTTGAGGATCCAGAGTGCCTTTGCTTTCTTGACCTCGAGCGTGAAGATTGAGAATGAGTCACAGGCTCGTCTTCCAACTCTCTGGGTCGATGCCGCACAGATAACACAGACGGGGACCTCCGAGGAGAACCTTAACTTGAGCGCCTGGGTGCAGACTTCATGTGAGGTTGCTGAAGCGGCTCCACACCCAAAGCCCCAGCGACTTTGTTTGGCTCAATGGACAGACACCATAGCCACATGACTCGATGAACTCAAGTACTTCCCTCCACAATTTGCAGGACGCCCACCCTGAAGCTTCAAGGCCTGCTCCTGAAGGGTCTTCGGCCTCATAAGTTGTCACCACCCACTGTCGTTGACAAGGTGGTCAACGCAGAGGAACCAGAAGTACCGTTGTGCAGGTCCTTAACGACATAGTGCCGGTGCACTTGTGGAAATGCTTAAAGCCGTGGGCCTGCAAATCCATTTTTCCTCACAGAAAATGAAAGCTCAAAAATGCAGATCTAAAAGGGTTTCCTCAGCTCTCTAACAGTCTAGCAACGTTGAATCAAAGGAACTGATATCAGGATCTCAAACGTGTGCATATGAAGTAGCTGAACTCACTGCCTTCTGCCAGCGCCCAACGTCGAACGCAACCTATAAACAATGGCTTTGTCATCCTGCAGGAGCCTCAGACCCCTCCTCCTCCCCCATAGAGGGGACACAGAAAATTCTTCTTTTCTCCCAGCTGGCACCACGTAATCACAAGGTTAATGATGAGAATGCTGGGAACCCACTATCCATTAGATAGGATAAACATGCGGTCCCTCTGCATTTTTGTGGGGATGGGGGTTGGTGATGTGTGATCTGAATCGCATCACAGTACCACAGCCATATGATTTGGAGGACTCAATGGTGGAGGTGATCTCCTCCTACCTCTTCACAAACCTGACAACCGACTCTGCGTATGGGTAAGGAGTAAAGCGGAGGAAAGTCAGCACTGCTGCTGAGGGGGGTGACAGTCTATAAGCCAGCAGAGCAACCCTTTTCCAGAGCATCACAGAGGGTGTTTGGCCACCAAGGCATATCAGGGGTCTTCTTCTAGAAAGAGAACCTCATGGCAACTGGTTCTGTTAACGTGGTAGTGTGCATCACGTTGAAACACTCCAGAGCCTCATCTGTCTTTGAACTGAAAAGGTTCTTGCAGTCGAACAGTATGTCGAAAAGCTTGGACTGTAGATCAGGGGAAAATTGTGACATACCTTTCCACGCATTGTGTCGAAATTGATACAGAGTTGAATCAGACATGTACAGGCTAAGCTGTTCTTAGTCACCTCCAAGGTTTGAAAAAACTGCAGGTGGTCCAGAATACAGCAGTCCAGTGTGTCAAGGGTCTGAACAGACGAGACCATGTGTCGGATTCCAGGTGCTCGTTGCACTGGCTTCCCGTGATGGACTGAATCAAATACAAGATGCTGTCCCTGACACATATGTCTGTACAACAAGACCCCAAAGTACTTGACCAGACTCATTGAAAGATGGCCAGAGCCCAGAATGTTGCTATCCAATGGTAACCAAAATCTGAAAGTTCCCAGATTCAAACTCAAAAAGCTTGGTGACTCGGCCTTCGAATTGGCAGAACCAATGGCTTAGAATGGAATCTCAAGCCACATAAAGGCCATCCCTGCCCTCATGACATTTCGGAAAGTGATAAAAACACTTCTATTTAACTCCTATGAATAATCTTTACTTTATGAGATGCCCTTTGTCTCCACCTGCCTTTGACTCTTGACTGTCATATGACTATGATTCTACTTGTACTGTTTGTTTGTCTATGTGTCTGTGTGGAGTCCTACGGCCTTCAGGGGCGTGTGGCACTGACAAATAAATAATAATTAGAATATTAATAATAATAATAATAAAAGCCTTCCTGCAGCAGCTGGGATGGAAAGTGCTACACACAATTCTGCAGATCCGTAAATATAGCGTGAGTGTAGTGAATGAAGATGTAGATTACATGTGCAGATCTCATTCCCAAACTACAGAAGGTGCAAAGTTTCCTCCCATAGGCTTTGCAGTGCCTAGTGTCCCTGTCTGGTGTCTGGGACAGGAATGTGGTCACGTTTGACTGTTCAGTTGCAGCTTGAACCACTACACTGCCCGGGATCAGATCAAGACATACGAATACCAGGACTCCAGCAGGAGCCTTGTACTGCCAGGAAATCCTGTGATACACTTTGGAAGTACTGCTGGGATGCTCCCAAAGCCCCAAAGGAGGCTAGGTAAGGGCAGGGAAGCCACATTAGTCTCAGACGCTTCCAAAATGTTTGCAAGGACATCAGTAATCCTCTCTGGGGTTGAGAGCTGAATCTCCAGACGGGACCAATTTAAGGACATGCCAGTAACCCATCGCCTGTTTCGGGATAAAGCCAGGGTCAGGATCGGGAAGGTCACTATCCGGGGATGTGTTCAGTCCACTAGCAATGAAGAAGTGATCATGAAAGTTAGCTTTATGACATTCCGAAGGTGAAGAAGCAGACAGTGACTCACTCCCAATATGCCAAATGGAGGCCCAGAAAGACCAGTGGTCATCAGTCAGGAGCTGTGGCATCCATCCTTGACAGGAGCCATGCCAAAAGGACCAGAGCTGCACTCGCTGAACCACCGCAAGCTAACCCTGTCACAAATGCTGCATCAGTGACCAGAGGTCAGTCCAGGAATGACTGACAAGCCTGCAGTCCCAAATGAAGCGCTATCCCAGCCCAGGATTATAATACGAGAGAGGTACACCAGGGAGGTGTACCAGTCCAAGAAGAGGCGACTCAAGCTAGGGTGACAATTCAGGTGAAACAAGGCCTTGGAAGAGGGATTCCATATTTGTGTGAAAACCCAGAGGAGGATTGTGTGAAGAATCCTGGACTAAGGGGTGCTCTGAAGAGGGAAACTGCAATCTGCCTGAATCGTGTAAAGACCCGAAGGAGGATAGTGTTCAGAATTTTGGATCAAGTCTCTGGATTGAGAGATGACTTGGAGGAAAATCACGTGACGAATCCTAGCTTGAGTATCTGATCGGAGAGAAGACCCGGAGGAGAATTAGATGAAGAATCATAGATTAATAGCTGATCTACAACAGGCGCTTGAAAGGCTTGTCTGAGCTTCTATCTGTAAGGTGACTCTGGTCCAGGGGTGAAGAAAACTGAAGCATTCTACTTCACCCTAGGAAAGTAGACCCATGTCGGGGTACTAATATGGTGTGTTGGTATCTGCTAAAGAGGGGGGAACTTGTTAAGTCAGAGGCCCTGAATGTGGCATATGTGTTTCACTCTGCATATGTGCGTCACTCTACAAGTGGGGAAGAGATAGGGAAGAACTTGTATGTAGCAGCCCCGGATGTGACCTTGCAGTCTTGGCTCCCATTTACCTCTAAATAGGTTAGATATATGATACTAATCGTTGTATATAGTTTGGTGATTGGGCATATGGGGTGGTCAAAAGGATTTTGTGTTTACAGAAGGAGTTCCAAGAGAGTAAGTCTCACTCACCAGTGTTAGCGAGAACCCAGTTGGGAATGCCCCTTTGTTATAATTTACAGGCTGAATCCCTTGATAAATGAGGAGTTTGGTTCAACCAGGCAATGTAAGTATAACGCTCTATCTTGGAAGAAAGATCTGTCCACTTGAGAACCTTTGTGCCCGTCCCCTTAAAGCTACAACTTCCTTCTGATGGTTTATACCCAATGGCCAAGGTAGATGTTCAAATTAAGCATTAGTCACCTGGGGGACAGGTCGCTATCGTGGGACAGTGACCGAGTCAAGTTAAGGTCTAGAGCCGAAATATTGTTTATTGTATAGGATGAAATATAGCATAGGCAGGGTTCGACTTTAACGGTGGTCCTGGTGCCATTGTCACCATCTTTTGGCCCCGGGCACCACGATTTGGCCATTTTTGACTGTTGATGGTGCCCAGATGGCTCCATAATGTTTTACCGTGACGACAATATTATAAATGTCTTAAAAGTCATTTATAATATTAAGTAATATTATAAATGTCTTTAAAGACATTTAAAATATTGAGTAATATTATAAATGCCTTTTAAGAGATTTATAATATTAAGTCAGATTATAAATGTGCTTTCAGACATTTATAATTTTATTTTTTATAGTAATAACAACGAAACTTTATTCGCATTTTTCAGCATAACAAGGTATACAAAACTTAAACAAAACCTAAAATAAAATCTTGGACAATAAAACACAATATAATATATTATCAATGTCTTAAAAAGACATTTCTATTATTAAGTATTATTATACAATATTATATATGCCTTTGCATTTATAATATTAAAGCATATTATAAATGTCTTTTAAGATATTTTTAACATTAAATACAAAACAAAATATAAATTTTCAAATTTTCGGGGCCATTTGATTTTGACCCAGCCACCTGATTTTGGCAATTCGGTACCCGGAGGGTTCAGTGAAAAAAAATCTTAATGTCGAACCCTGAACATAGGTAATATTTATTTTTGTAATACTTGCAATGTACATTGTCTGGCCTATTGTTATCATTGGCACAGTCTATCAGTGTGCCACAGATGTTTTTTTCGATTTTATAAAGTTCAAGGTGGTGTGTGGGACTTGCACTAATAACATGTGCACGCAGGTGAGCAGGGCCAGACTGGGAGCCCATATCAGCCCTGGAAAAATAAAAAGACCAGCCGTCACTTTGGCACAGAAGGTTACTGAGCGTGGATGAGAACATGTTTGCATTCCCATGCCCCCATAAGAATTGCTATATTGGCAAACTGTTGTTAATCATTTTCTTTCCATTTCTGCATTATTTCCGACCATGCATTTTTTTATGTACAAAACTAATTTAAGGGACTTATTCTTCAAGTTCTTTCATTAAAGACCTAATAGGGAACCATAATTCCTACATTTACTGCTGTTCTTTTAAAAGATAAACACCCTTAATCCGAGTTGCACGGACAAAACATGCGAAGGGGCGACCTTCCTCATATTTTGTCTGACACATGTTTTCCACATAGGGCCTACACATGATTACGAATCATGCGTAGGAATTCTACGTGGAAAAGTACAGAGCCCTTACCCTCCTCCTGAATACATGTGAAGCTCCGCATGTATTCAGGAGGAGGAAGGGCCCAATTCACGGTGAGGACCCGATCCACCGTGGATAAGCCATTCATGGCTGCTCATGGCTGCTACAGAGTCAGTCCCTGACTGTGTTGCAGCCATAAATGGCAAATCTAAAAAGGAAGACATCATTAGAGAATGATGTCTTCCTTTTAAATATGCAGAGGGGAAAATTACTTTCCCCTCCACATGGTTGGAGCTGCCTAAGTTTTTCGCGAATGAAAAATGCAGAGCTCCACTTGAATCAAGCGAAGCTCTGGGTTTTTTATATGTGAAACTCAGAATTAAACGGAGAGCAATAAAACGTGGATCCGCATAAATTATGTGAAATTACGCATAATGTATGCATAACTCCGTGTTTTATTACGCTCCGTCTAACTCATAACAATGGTGAAAGAAACTGGAGCTCCTCTGTAGAACGCTTGTTGGAAAGCGCAGTAGATACATCCCAGCTGTTTCACAAAACAGACCATGGTTTAAATCCAGTGCTCGCTAACTAAAGACAACAAATTATGAAAATGTTAATGCGTGACTGACACATCTCTTAGAGTGCACAACGCACTCTGAGAGATGTGTCATAACGCAACTCATACTTCAAATGGGAGCGTCGCACAGCAGCAACTGACAGTTGCTGCTACACACTTCCAGGATGGGCACCACCAGAGATTAGAGCCCGCTGGCTCCCTATGTAAAAAATAAGGATGCGATGGGCTCTAACGGCCCCCACATTGCTAATAGGAAAGAAGGACATTTTCTATAAGGCACAGGAAGCCTATGAGAGAACTGTCTACATTAGTAGCAGCCTTCAATGTGTTTAGTTGTTCCAGTTATTTCCCAGAGTTAAAGTTAGTTGTGGTCCGAACAAGTACTGTAGGCAGACTAATTCCTACCGAGAGAAAAATGTTATGTCAATTTACATCCTGTTTATTATATAAATAAAGTTTTGACCTTACTTTATACACATTACATTGTTATCAGGTGGCTACTTTGTCCTCTCTTTCACAAGGCATAAAAAGAAGAGCTGGTGATAAGCGTTAAAAACAACTCTACCACCGAAAGTCAGCCACTTGAATTGGATTGCTTTGCTACATATTGTCTTGATCCAACTAAGAAGATAGGCAAAGCCAAATATTTTTTATATGGAGTATGGCAATGGTGACTACTGACAGACAGGAAGCCTAAAACCCAGCGGTCTCTGTAAGGAAATGGAGGAGGACATCTTTCTGCACGATTGCCTGACAGAGAACATACATATTTTAGAGTGATAAAGTAGTACACCTGAGTTCAGCTGGGGTTCCAAATTACTCCTAAAAGCTGAAGACATGTTAGAGTAAGACAAGATTTCCACTAATTCAAAGAGAAACTGAGAGTGAATACTATCTGAATGTAGTCCAAAAGATCCAGATTGATTTGAGCCTGTAACATCCAGTAGACCAGATACTGATAAATCGTAATGGTTTTCTGCAAGAACGCTACAATTGGAGCCATCATTTTGGTAAACACTAAGTGGTGCAGGGAGAAAGTATGCAAGTATTATAAATTGATATTGACGATAAAGCATAGAAGCTGAGAGGGTGGGGCCGGCTATTTGTATATATGAAGCATGTATCATTCAAATTTGGAGTTGCCCAGTAGATTTTAGCCTGCAAACATGTTTGAATATAAGAAAGAGTAATGAATGTGCTTAATATGCCTTTGATGTGACAAGGGAAGGTAAAAGTCTAATGCACTACAAAGAGCAAAGGCCAGTTCATCCTTTTTTCCACCATGAAAAACCTGAAATGGATTCTCTTGCCCCATTGGAAACCTGCTACTTTGCATAAAGGAAAAGAAGCTGAAAAGGCTCTTAATTTAAGTCTGCTGAAAAAGACTGATTGACTAGTGGAAAAAAAGGGAGGGTTTTAGAAAGGGAAACGCGGTATTCACCCCTCATTACTTATAGAACCTCCAATCCCATGACACCCTACTGGTAAATATGGGCCGGAAAATGACTCATAATGGTGTCCTGTTTTTGTCTGTGTACGTTTGCTTAAGAAGGAATGTCCAAAACCCATAGTGTCTTTGTTTTGAAAGCATTACATTTCTAAGGTGGTGGTTGTTTTGACAAAAGTGATTACAAGTGAAGGGTTGTTGGATACAGTTTCTCTTATTGTTAAACCCTTGACATATACAATAATATGACTTAGCTGGGTCAATCAGTTTTCTGTTGATGTTTACCTTGTCTTGTGCCTCCATCAAAAGGGAGAATCCCCAGAATAAAGTTTGGCATGGCATGCCGATTCCAAAATACTTGCCCAACAAGGTGCGTGCACATCGTGTTGTTATGCCAAAGTCAGCAGAGTAATGGGAACTTTCTGAGCCTCCACAAAGCCTGACCTAAGTCTGGCACCTCTCTGTCAAATATTGAGCAAAAAAATATATCTACTGCCACAGTTCATGGTTAGAACTGGAGGATAGCATCAGCATTCTCTTAACACAAATGTAAAGATATAATTTGGTAAACCTTTTTCGATCTGCATCAACAAATTTCTCCTCTTCTGCGCCAGGGGGGGCAGCCATAGCAGATGAATCCGAAATGTTTGCTTTATTTAGAGCCACTACATCTTGTGTGAAGGGTGAAAAGAAAGACAAATATCTACAGATTGAAAAGGACTGTATTTTTGTTCCAAACACTAGGACAAATGTGGGACATTTTGCCATAAACCCAGAGCTACCTTTAAGACATCTTTCTGAATAGGTAAAACCAAAAGAGAAGACCAACAGTAAAAGAATGCTGTAGCTAAAGCTCCTTCAGAGGGAATGGGTGGTTCAGGTCTATACACATCTAACTAGTCCAATAGATCATTATTTAGGGAATGTAATATTTTGACTGAAGGAGACTAGTTAGGATCAGGAGTCTACTTGTCTAAGTTAAATAGATTTGCTGGTTCAAAAGTATCAGCAGAATTAGCCAATTGTACAGACTTATCTCCAGACTGACAAATTCCAGAATCTTGAACATTACCCGATCCAAAGTTGGAGAATCTCAAAATTTAACTGAACCGAACCATTGACCTGAGCGTAGAATCATTGTGGAGGTTGAAAAAAGTGGAGTTGGTACAACTCCCTCTGATTCGGTTGTTTGTTGTTTTTTATGGCGCCTTGAAACCCCTGGTATTGCGCGCCTTACAAATTAAATAATAATAATAATAATAATAATAATAATAATAATAATAATAATAATAATAATAATAATAATAATAATAATAATAAAAGTAAGCACAACCACGGTAATATAATATCCTTCAAGTAATATCACACTGGGGGAACACCATGGAACAATGCAGATCATGATATGATAATATATGTACCATGAACTAGGTGAAAATGCTTTGGAGGGATCTGAAACGTTGCCGAAGGAGTGTGGCAGAATCCCAGATAGTACCGCCCCAACGATCCTCGCAATTCCATCATCTGTTTTGATCAATTCCTCATCTCCCTATAAAGAGTACTCAATATCCAAAGAATCTGCAGGGAGGAAGAAAGGAAAATCCCATAATTGCCAACCTGTGTTCTTTGGGACAATTTCAACCATTCAGCACTTGAGAAAAGTCTGAGTGGTGTGATGAAGACGCGGTGCTATATCAAATAAAAGACTGGTCCATGGAGATGAAAGAAAGCCGCTCCAGTGTAATTAGACATAGACCAGCTAGCAGACATTACTTGATAGTCCCAATGGGAGTATAAAGTGTGGTTGGGGAGAGGGAGAAGTAAAGACATTGTTATGGGTCTCAACCAGGCAAGAGGCAGAAGAAGCGGAAGAAACGGCTGTCACCAAGAGGTGATCTGCTACAATGGAAACATGGAGAATGAGGCCCTAGCTCATGTGCCCCACCATGGAAGGTGGATTGCCTGCAGATCCCTATGGTTAACCTTTGTTTAGATACCATCCCAAACTGTTTAATATAAACAAATAAAGCTAATTTTATAAATATCATCCTGCGTCTGGTTTTTCTACCTGGTCTGATCTGTCACGGGGGTAATTGCAAATTGAGCAAATGTTGTGAGTGATAAAATTAACAGATGATGGGTAACCATGCTCAAATGGATTTGTAGGTGGAAAAACTGTGTGTTATTCAGACAGTAATGCAAAGGGCACACATGGACAATTGAAAATGTGGCAAGAAATGAAGATACGACTTGAACAAACGTCACATATCTCCCCAAATTAACAAGAGCAGAAGTTGAACCCATAACAGTTATGGGAAAATTGAACATGATTGTGTATCCTTTATCTTGTGATTATCACCCGATTTTCTATGTTACTGAAATTATATATTTTGATAGGTGATTTATATAAAAGGTCGTGGAAGGGCCTTAAAATTTGAACAAAAAGGAAGATGGATAGTTGGTCTGAAGATATAGTCAATTTAATATAATTTAAGTAGAGGTAAAACACACTTATGGCATGAGACAATGGTACAAGTGTATTACATTCTAGGAGAAAATCTAGTTGTGGAAAAAAGTTTGGTTGAGATGTCGTAGTAGTGACGCCCACCATCACTACTACGACATCAACCAATAGTATGTGACAAAGCTTGATGGGAAGACAAGAAAAAAACAGAATAACGATGACATCCCCCCTTCCTCACAATGATCGTGGAATTAGAACAACCTGGGACCATTCTCCTTTTGCATTTCTCATCCCATTAGCTGATCGAGCGCAACGGGTGAACAAAGGTAGGATAATTATTTAAACTTGAACCAGGCACACGAGAGCACCATAAAATGTAACCTTAATTAATCTGCAAATGCACAAGTGGGCTGCTTTTATGACCCCAGATTCAATTTCCCCAGCCACTTATAAATCCGAGCGAATAACAATCAGTGGGCCAATCCGAGAGAGCAAACAAACCTAAACTAAATTCGCTCTGAGGGCTCCAAAAAGGTTTGCACATAGACAACACGACCAATGCGTGGTTAGATATGCACAGCACCACCATGTATGATTAAATATTGGTGTCCCTAACACAAGCGCTGCAGAGGTATGCAACGTGTTTTCCTTAGAACCAGAACTTTACAAGTTTTCCTCACAACGCTAGGCATGACAGAAATGCCTTCAATAAATGCTGTCATATTTACTGTTGAAATACACTGTAAATGCATGCAATGTAAATTGGGTATTGGTCAGAGGAATTAAAAACTGTGAAAGTATGGAAATGCGAGCAAGCATAGTTTAAACGGACACTAGCGGCGCCATGATTGTATTCTATGGGCAGAGGGATCCTAAAACTGTTCTAATGTTAAGGAAGGGCGAGCAAGACTAGTTTAAATGGGCCACGGCTCTGTCATGAATTTAATAATATTGGGGTATTTATTTGAAGCGCTAGGAACAGATGAACAGACTCGCCATGTAGATCATGGTATGAATTGTTCTAATCTATTTTGAATGTACTTTTTTCCTTGTCAAAATGAAAGGAAGAGCACAGCACCGACTAACTGTGGCTGTGCACACTACCACACACACATGCAAACACTCAATCACAAAAACCTTACACTACAACATACAGGCTAGGGCTACATACTGGCAGACATGCACAACACGCACACGAGGGTTAACACACAACACAACATACAGGCTAGGGCTACAAACATACTTGCAGACATGCACAACAACACGCACACAAGGGTTAACACACAACACAACATACACAATATACAAATGGACACAGTCATACAGTACTAGTTAGAAATAATAAAGTAAAAAATGACAGATATAGTAAACCGAGGGCAGAAAAGACTGCAGTGGAAGCTAGCTGTGGGGATGGGCTGGGCAGCTACAAACACAGTGGATGCTACTGTAAAGGGTAGGAAATGAGGAAGGATAGACGAAAAATAAGAAGAAAACAAAGCAAATAGAAGTGAGTTGTAGACGGGTAAGGCCTTTCTCAAATGGCACCCTCAACAACCACATATACAGCCACATACTAGCGCACAACAGAAACTGACCTGCATGTACCTGTAGTTAAGGAAATGATTACAAATCATAGGCAAATGGCGGACACATGCAAAAGTGACGAGGAGAGAGAGGGGCGGAGAAATAGGAGGGCCAGAAAAGAGGAGGGGCTTGGGAAGAAGGGCATGATGGGAGAGGAATAGAATACTTAAAGAGGGTTAGAAGGGTGTCCAGCCCTGGGCGTCCCAGACCAGCAAAGGACCAGACAGCTAAGGACAATATAATGGCTGTTAACGGGGCTGTTTACTGACATGGTAAAGGAGCAAAGATATGCCCAAAATATGTCTGCGCAGGTTTGAGGACGCCATAGAGGTAATGCTTGACAATTGATCTGAATTGTGCTGTGTAATGTTATACTTATCATCGTAAGTGTGCTTTGCTCCTTCAGAGTGTATAAGGTATTTCACTCCCCATCTTGTGTAATAGGTTTAATTCTACTCTGCTAAATTAAACTGTATTGTGTCCCCCTCTCCTTCAAAGTGCATATCGTAACTCTCTTCGCATACAGTAACCAGTGTAATGTCATACATCTCATGTTGGTTTAGGTTCGCTTGTCTACAGAGTGTATATAGTATTACACCCCCCACCTATAGTAAACAGGAAAAGATACTGACAAATAAATACGTTTAATTACAGGGAATGCGGTTCTCCAATCCCCATTTGAATTGTCTTGTGTTCCATGCCCCAACAGTGTTATACTGATTTCTACTTCACCTAAGAATGATGTGGTGGGATGCTCCCCACCATAGTTAGAAGGGGTTTCTCTCCCAATTTCAGAGCGTATACAACGTTTTCACTTGTACATCTCCCTCACATGATTTGGTTGTGATTCACCTCACACGCAGCCCCAGCTGAATAAGATTTACTCCACTTCCCAACCGAATGTAAAGCATATTTCACTCCCCACCCCACCTTTAGTAATGCGTGTTGTGTTTTCCACTTTGCTTCTGACAAGGGCCAGAAACTGTGTCTACTAAACTGCTTATTATAATACTGCCCGTTATAGCCTTAAACAGGCTGCTACTGACAAGGGGCCAGATATCATGATTTACTACACTGTTTATTATATTACTCGAGGTTCATGACATGCATAGGCTGCTCCGCTTCTGACAAGGGACCAGATATGGTGGTTACTACACTGCTTATTATAAATCTTGCTGTTATTATATAACTTGGTGTTCTGGGCATGCATGGGCTGATCCGCTTCTGACAAGGGGCCAGATACTGTGGTTACTACTTCCGTATTTTAGAATGCCACCCGTTCTCGTCATACACAGGCTCCTTCAGACAAGGGGCCAGATATCATGGTTTACTACACTGTTTATTATATAACTCGCTGTTCTTGACATGCATGGGCTGCCGAGCTTCTGACAAGGGGCCAGATATGGTGGTTACTACACTGTTGATTATAAAACTTGCTGTTCAGTTCATACATAGGCTGCTCCGTCGCTGACAAGGGCCAGATATTGTAGGTACTATATATGGCCTATTATTAAAATTTCCTGAAAGATGTTGGAAGCATGAGCATAATGAGCTAAAGCAATAATGGGGACGTCACAGTACCACATAAAAAACACAAACACGCACACAAACACATAGCAACACCACTTCCCAAAGCAAAGCATGGTTATACCTTACGTAAATAACATGCCATACAACTATAACACAAAAACAGGGAAGAGGCATAGAGAAGGGACAATTTACACAACTCAACACATAGACAGCAGACAAAAGTATGTACTGCATCAACTACACATAAACAAAACAAGAATAGAAAAAGAGGAATCAGAGATTTCTGTTACAGGCTCTGTGGATTCCATGAGCAAATATAAGTAGGATAATTTCAACCTGAAAATCTTACACACACATAAATAAGACAACATATAGCAACAGTCCAACCAATGGAGGTACCTTTTAACAGAACATATAATAACAAGAACCTAATTAGTCATGGATGCAATAGGCGTCACGGCTCCGAACAGACTTCGTGAAATCCATGAAAACATATAAACCTGGCTG
>JBCATW010000067.1:0-13591 GCA_038406705.1 Eurycea bislineata
GTTTATCCTGGTTTTAGCGAGCAGCTAGATGTGCAAAGAAGCTGAGCAGACAGGTTTGCCACAGAGGAAGGGATGCAGAAATTACGTAATGTGCTCCTAGAATTTCCTGAGTTGTTTTCTAAGGACTCTTACGACTGTGGTCTCACCAATTTACACACTGTTCGCATCCAAACTGATCCACAAATACCACCAGTCTTTCAGCACCAGTATAGACTACCATTAGCCTCACTGGAGGCGCTGGCTGACATAATACGCAATCTGGAAGACAGACATATAATACACCAGATACACAGTACATACCACACTCCAATTTTAGCAATTAGAAAAGCTAGCGGAGGATGGCGTTTGTGTGTGGACCTCCGCTGCCTTAATGCTAAAGTACACCAGTCACACTGGCCCCTCCCATTTATTGATCAGGGCCTGGCACTAATAAAGGGCTCAACTGTTGTCTCCTGCATAGATTTAACAAGTGGGTACTGGCAGCTCCCCATAGCTGAGGAGGACCAACACAAGCTCGTTTTCTCATTCCTGCGAGCACAAAAAGCATGGTGCTGCGCTCTTTCGGATATATCAATAGCGGGAGCGAATTCAATATATTTCTCTCTAAAGTCATGCCAGATGCGCAGGAGCAAGGCACACTTACATATGTGGATGAGATTTTGATCAAGAGTGCAGATCTTGACGAACACATAAGCGAGATCAAACATGTGCTCACACAACTCCAACAGGCAGGGGCTAAAATCTCAATGAAAAAGGCACAATGGGAGCACTCCAAAGTAGACTTCCTAGGACATGATGTTACTGCACAAGGCATAAACCCCCAGAAAAAGCGAATTGAGGCCCTGCTCCACCTGAAATGCCCCTACTATACACGTGGGGTGTGAAGTCTGCTAGGCTTAGCCAATTACAGCAAGCGATTCATTCCAAATTATGCTGACATCACTGCCCCATCGGTAAAGCTTCTCAAAAAGACAACAACTTGGGGATGGGAAACTGAGCAAGAGGAGGCAATGAAAACGCTGGTCAACTGTCTGATCAAAGCTCTCTGCTTGACATACTCCCCGGTTCACCATTCTATATTGAGGTGGGCTTTTCTGACACATGCATTTCATCCGCATTATTCCAAAAGATTGAGGGCAAAAATGCTGTCATCGCCTACGCAAGCAAACCCCTATCAGAAGTGGAAATCAAATTTAACAAATGCACAAAGGCATTCCTCACCGCTGTATGGGCGGTGCAGCACTTCAGGCCATTTGTACAAGGAGAGAACGTTATACTAGAAACTTGTCACCAATCCATCCGATTCCTCCAAAGCCACAAAATGAGGGATGGTGCCCTGTACAACTCACGCATTACCTCATGAATGCTAGCAATGCAAGATATTCCTGTAGAAGTACACTACAAGAAAGATATGAAATGCCCCAATGCACACAGGTTAGCAGAACTCCATGATTGTGAGCATGAACACGCCCCCCAGAATGACCTGGATGAAGGAGTAGAGCTTCCATACGATGAAGACACCTATAGAGACATGCCCATCGTGTTTGTAGATGGCTGCTCATTCAAGCGCATTGTGCAAAACACCACTGGCACCGTGGCAGGAAGAGGGACCGTCTGGTCATGTAACTACCCAGAATTCCCCTCCCGTTACAACATTGGTTCACGCAGTAGCCAAGTACCCGAGCCGAGCTAGCTGCAGTACACAGGGCATTCCCCACTGCAGTTCAGCAGAATATCAAATAGTTCATCATTAAAACTGACTCCACATACATGCATGATGGTTTTGTCACACACCTACACTTATGGCTCTTAGGGCTTATGTGAGTGCAAATCATTACTGGTATTGTGCAATCAGTGTGTTATTGAGCATTGTAATTACTTGAGCGTCCATATTATGGGTTAGAGGCTGTAATTGTGCGCGCTCTAGTTGATGAACAGCATCAGAGGCCCTAAGGCCTAAGATTGGTGGATAATGTCACGTGACCGGGTGCATAGCTCTGCATCCCGGCACGGACATCGCGGCACATAATGAAAGCATTGGGGCTGAAGAAGAGAGAAGCCATCTAGGGTTACTGCATCGCATTTAGGGCTGATGTGAGTTCAAATTGCTACTGGTATTGTGCAATCAGTGTGTTATTGAGCAGTGTGATTCCTTGAGTGGCCATATTGTGGGTTAGAGGCTGTAATTGTGCGCGCTCTAGTCAATGAACAGCATCAGAGGCCCCAAGGCCAAGGATTGGTTGATACTGTCATGTGACCGGGTGCAGGGCTCTGCTTCCCGGCATGGCCATCGCGGCACATAATTAGATAATTCGCGCTGAAAAAGAGAGAAGCCATCTAGGGTTACTGCCTCGCTCTTAGGGCTTATGTGAGGGCAAATAGTTACTGGTATTGTGCAATCAGTGTGTTATTGAGCATTGTGATTCCTTCCCTCCATAATTCGACTGGCGGCGACCCTGATGGGGTTCAAGAGGGATCACTATCCAAGATGCGCCAACTTGGGAATCACCATGGATTTCAAATTACTTCTCATGAAACACTGCACTAAGGTCACCAAATTCTGCATGTATCACATAAAAATGCTCAAAAGGATTCTGCCATACCTGGCCTTTCATCAAAAAGTAACCATAGCCTTTGCTTTCATTATGCGCAGGATAGATTTTGGCAATATGGTATTCCTGGGAGCCAGCAAGTAGAACCTTCACTCCATTCAAAGAATACAAAACATAGCAGCGAGGATGGGTGTGAACGTGGAACCAAGAGACCACAGATCTCCCGCAATCCACAAGCTCCACTGGCTTCCAGTAGGCTGAAGAAGCTCCTTCAAAGTCCTCTGTATTACACATAAAGCGATTTATTTCCCCTGATACAGAGTACTTAGCCTGGCGACAAACAGTCGACCACACAGAATCGGGGAAGGGCCTCTCCTATTGGAACCTAAGTACAAAAAGAGGAAGATGGGGGGCTCCTCATTCACCACAATACATGCCAAAATATAGAACCTACTGCTTGGGATAATCAGGAACATACAAGCTCACCTAAAAAATTTAAAAGCTCTAAAAATTGGCTGTTTCCCTGGAACTGGAAGGCAAAACTGGTACAGTGGTATCGATAATATCCTTCCACCCTAACACCAACAAAAGGAAGGAAATGTCCTCGAGGCACGCCACAGCCACCGCTGTCAACAACACGCTCACCACTAAACACCCCCCCAGAGACTAACCCTTATTCCATATCCCCTGATATACCTATAGGCCACACAGGGTGGGCTAGCACCCCAGAATTTGCTGTGGGTCTCTGCCCCCAGGAGGTGCCTCTGAGCCTTCTCAAGACAGAAAGGGGGGCAGTGAAGTGCAACCAGGGAGCAGAGGAACTGGTCAGGGATGGATTGGCCGGGCAAGGTATGATTAAGAGGGGGAGGGGATAGACGAGATTACGTGTTGGTTACAAAGGATCACAGTGACGGTCGACTACATAGGTTAAGGCCATGGGAAGCAAGGCAGCAGGGGGCAAGGAAGGCTCTATTCCAAGGCACTCAGGAGTCGCTAGAAGAGGTGGGACAAATATGTTAGAGCGCACCCAAACCCAATACAGGGAGCCAGTTGGACTCAATTCCCTAACAGAGCTCAGAATTACAAGGGCCATTCACCAGAATCACTTTATTCTGGATACAGGTAGATTCACTAACTCACCAGACCAGCTCACACCACACTACACTCAAAATAGACACCACTCCACCCAACACCCACGGAACTCAAACAAAATCAACCCCCACATAGCACATCTTCAGATGGCCAGAAGGCAAGATCCTATTACAAACCGGCCCGACACATCCCACGCATCACAAAGCGCCTGCAAATTCACAGTGATCAGGCCTCAAGGCACAAATAACACCCAGCGGGAAATATACGCTGGGACTTGGTTCTGGTTTTTAATGTAGTTTTTAGATTGCATGTTTTATTGGCGCTGCGAAGTCGGTCGACAGTTAGGCGCCAGAAATAAAACATTAATAATAATAATAATAATAATAATAATAATAATAATAATAATAATAATAATAATAATAATAATAATAATAATAATATTAATAATAATGGATCATGGCTCGAAATCGGGCTGATGCCAGGTCCCCGTCAGCCCATAGCACTCTGATACCACTAGATGGTGATTTAACGCTAGACAAGAACCTGCTAACAAAACATGTAACAAACCTAAAGCTGCAAGCACCATCAATGGCAATTTTTGTTCCTAGATTCTACTTCATGCGGCTATCATGGTCGCCCTTCTCTTCTCCTATTGGTCCTTGCACTCAAGCCCCTTTTATCAGTCAGACCTTGCAAAATGCGCTTATGTAAGAGATCGCAGAGCATATTCATGCCTGATGATACAAAATAGCTGCAAACACAGAAAAAAATATTTTGTTTAATTAAAATTCGTCATCGCCCTACCCTAGGGTTTTAGACATCATTGAATCCAACTCAATAATATCAAGATATAAGAAAACCGTATTAAAAAAATTGAATTACTTCCCCTGACTAAACACTGTTTATGCCCGAGTTCCACTTATGGAGCTAGAACGTACCTATGTATCCTTTTCCACACTGACCTGAAATCCATTATTCCCAGAAAATAGTCTAAACTGTGCAATATAATATTTGCAAAAAAAACTAGTGGGCCTGACTTGATACGATAAAGATGACGATTTAATCACGCATTTCATAGGCATAACAAATGCGTTGAGTAATTCTTACCATCCAATGCGTGCTTTGAATAACATAAGAAAAGTATGTTTTGTGTGTACACGTGCACCACCCACCCAGCGGTTACAGAGTTTATGGCAGAATATTATTTTAAGAAAAATTTACCTTTGCTGGCGGCGGGGTTCGGTGATTGTGGCTTTCATCAATTTCCACCAATGCCAAGTCAAGTCTTCCATTTTCAGACCCATGTGTAAGATCCTGCAGAAAATGGGGATCAGGTGATCAGTAGATCGAACAGTGATGGCTTTCAAAGAGTATATGTACAGAAGTCATTCAGAGTTACTGTCGTTTCAACTGTTATATCAGATTATAAAATGACCACGCAATGGTGAAATGCGAAATCAACTCCTCCAGAGTTTAAAATGACCATTACCCATTTATGAATCTGTGAGCTGATTTCTTTGGTTTCAGCCTATAATTCAGGCAAAATACGTACTACTGGGATTGCACAGTAGTTCATGATGGCAAATTAGATAGTGTGCGCTCTCAGGTCTGGAGTAGATGGAGAGCAGCTGCATTTTATCCTTCAGTAGTCCCCAGCCTCCCACTCCTCCTGTCCCCCGCCTCTCATAAATCTTTGGATGCGTGGCAGCCATTTTCATGTTTCGAGCCCAACATTTCCTCCCTTTTCACAGAATACATGGCTGCAAATAAGAATATGTGTGTGCAGAGTTGAGTGGCTGGCAGGGCGTGTTACTGACTGAGTGCGCGTATGTGTGTAAGAATTCAGTGTAGTTTCCGATTTTCCCACTACAAACTGTTTTACTGCAGCAGTAAAACAATTAGTAGTGGGGACAGGGAGCGTGAAAAAATAATGGAGGTGCACAGGGTTTCCCCCTGCAGAGAGTTGTTATAGGGGGTGGCCCCCTGCAGCTTTAATTGATTCATTTGACCTGTTTTGCTGGTGCAGTAAAGTGTAAGTGACTGAGTGCGCGCACGTGTGTGTGGTGAGCTTGCGTTTGTGTGTGCCTGAGAGCGTGTATAAAGCTAAACATCATGACCCTACCATGGTAATTATATTGTATCACCTACCCAATTATGCTATACTTACCTGCCACTGGCATGAATTATTGCCTAATGAAAGCACTCGCCCAATGTGTGCAGTGCTCCTCTATTATAATTACCTGTTGGTAGTGTAATATCACTGTTCCTGAATGCTCTGGCAATACCTCTCTCCATGATATTTTACCTACCCAATGCGCACACTAAGCTACATTTGTCTAGCATTTGTATTAATTATTGTACCTATGTAATTACACATACTGGGTGTGGCAGGATATTGCTGTCCCTGAATGCTCTGGCTCTACTTAGCACCATTATATTCCACCTACCCCAGTGTTTGCATTAATTATTGTACCTATGTAAAATGCCCTGCTATGCTATTACACATACTGAAGGGGCAGGATATTGCTATCCCCCAATTCTCTGGCTCTAACTAGCACCATGATATTTTACCTACCCAATGCGCACACTATGCTATGTAACGTGACCTGCTATGCTATTACATACCAGGGCTATCGCTGTCCCTTAATGCTCAGGACAGGACGACCAGCCTGGGGGGCATGGCTTGGATGCCAGAGAAGATGGCCGCCTTCTAGAGGACCTCCGGGCAGCCCTGCGATATCCCTCTCTGATCGACGCGGAAATGTTTTATCTTAATCCTTCATACCTTACCTCCTCACGTATGAAGTCTTAAAGAGTACTTAGAAACAAATTTGGAGCCCGTAGACGGTTAATCTACGGAGAAAATCTCACCGGACTGATTCCGACTGAAGAGACAAAATGGCGGTGCGGTGTAGATAAACATTCCCATCTAGCTCACCTAACTGCTTCCAACAGAAGAAGACACCAAGCCTTCACGACGGTAGTCGGCGGCAATCAGCAATCGGCGGCAGCAGATGGCGGACAGCGGGTGATTTATTATTTAATTAGCGAATTTACCCCAAAACTGCCTGAGATCCACCCGAGACCTACAAAGACTGCGAAGACCGAAAGACCGCGAAGACCAGCAAGACCAGCTAAAAACCTGCCAGGACCTCGGTGGCCTGTGATGACCTACTCTCTCATCATGCCACAAGTGAATTTACCAGCCTGATCCTCTCGAGGACCAGTGAGAAATCACAAAAGCCTGTGGGGACCTGCACACCTGCCGTGCAACGTGGCGCAACGTGGCATAGTGTGGTGGGTGGTAAAGAAAGAGCCCCCAATATGAAAATGCCAAAAATCTCCAAAACCACTCCCAGCGCGCATCGCCAGCTGCATTACATCATTGTGGATTACAGTAAGATCTTTAAGTCTTACCTTCTTCAATCTCATTTTCCTACGACATCTACGGCACCTAATAACTTCTAATGGCAGAAAGCCCTACCTCACATCAATAGACTGACCGATTTTCCTGAGCTTACAACAGCAACTGCAACCCAATGTTAGTCTGTGGTCAGAAGTGTCTCTCTTTACTTCTGTTAGCCCCCATTGATGCCCCATTGATGCAGAGTGGAACAAACTGGGCAAACACCTGAACAGTTGATGCCTACACTTGCTCGTACCTGAACACAAAAATATCCTAGTATTGCAAGTGCTACAAACATATTCCAGTACTCAGATAACCATTATTTTATAAACATTTGACTGCTTCTCCTCTTTCCTCTTCCTGAATAAGAGTATAAGAGTATCACAAAACTCACGTGACCTCATTCCCATATCTGAGGATAGTCACCTGTCAGTGCTTTCACCCCATTTAACAACTTCAGCTTGGAAAACCTTCTGTTAACCTCCTGATATCCTCCTCATTTCCTATCCCCTATCTCACCAAGTGCATACAAGCGCATCCAGCAGGTTTCAGCTCATTAATCATGGCAGATGATAAATATCCAGCTCGACTCCCTATAAAAAAAGACCACTCTGCTTCGCCTGCATCGGCTCAGAAAAGAGCCAAAAATGACTTCCCCTCTCCGTCAAAATCTCAAACTGAAGATACCAATATGAAAGATCAAATGAATATCATCATAGAAGATCTAAGGGGTCTGCGCCCATATATGGAAGACACTTCAATGCGCTTGAAAAAAATTGATGCCCGACTTGACAAATTTGAAACCAAAGTGGAAACTAATTCCAAGCGTATCACAATGCTCGAATCAGCTTTGACCACCATCACTCGCCTACAAAATAATATAGCTCAACTCCAAAAAGCTGCCGAAAATACAGATAATCGTGCAAGACGACCCGGCATCCGCATCAATGGCCTGCCAGAAGACACCGAACAAGGAGACCCATGCGACTTCTTCCAATCTATCTTACCAAAAGTTCTTCATCTTCCCATGACATTATCTTTCCCTTGATATACAGGATGCTCATAGACTGGGCACCAAAAAAACAGCTCACACCTCAACTATAACATCAACTCTCCCCATAAAGCCCATTAAACCCACGGGAATCATTCTATAATCCCTCAAAAGTAGACAATCTAAACTGGTGACGAATACTGCCAAACGCATGGATAAAATTATCTGAAATGGCCACCAGCTTTTCTTTTCACAAGATGTTACCCCAGCAACCCATTTCAAAAAGAAATAATTTCTTGCCATGAGACCCCAATTGAAAAAATAAAATATTCAATATGGATATATCACGCCTGGAAAATATAAAATTACTCACCACAACAAAACAACTATTTTTGATGACCCGGAAGATCTCAGAGCTTACCTCCTCTCTTATACAATGCCCCCACATGAAAACATGGAAACGTCTCCACCTATTACTTTAAACTCCCATCCAAAAATGTTTGACTCTCCTGAAACCTAACATTGTGATTTATTGTCCAGAATTAATAATTCCTCATTATTCAGGCCATGTTTATAACAACGTCATAGTCCTGACCCAAACTTCATAATGTAGAACTTGTAGCATGTAAATAACTAATTCCATCAATGCATGCAAACACTTCATCTCTATAGATCCATTTTCCTTAAGCGCAGGTGCCTGAATATAATATTCCACACTAACATACTACTTCCTTAGCGCCAACCGATCAATACTTACCTTCTTTCTACTAATGGTATGGGAAACAAATGATTTATTACGAATACTCCAAATTTAACATATCTTGACCACCTACACTTAATTGTATGTGTAATAATTATATTCAATAATCTTACTAATATACTGCACTATTACATTATTTGATTAACTGACTACTAATTCCACTAACACTTCTTATCCTACTAATCACATGTAATATGATATATGTAATGTGAAATCTACATCAATGTGAAACAACATGAACAACTTGAAGTATAGCAAGTTATTATTAATCTATAAAATTCCATATGTTAACACATCAAAATCAACTTGTCAATAACCACTTACTGTTACCATTTTAATATTCCTTAGGTAACGCTATGCCTAATACTCATGGTCTATTCTTACATATATACAGTATACATAATTGAATTATTTAACCACCGAACTACTTAAACTAGAATTTTAAGTGTTTGTTAAAAGATTCCTTTTATTAAAGTCTCTAGACTATGCTCATTGCTTACTTCAGCAATCCCTTATTATTATCATTTTGAAATACCTCAAAAATAGATGTCATACTGTAGATAACACTCCATCTACCTTAAATGTGTATTGCGCATTGTTTCTAACATTTCAATACTACATACCATACTACTACAATCACTATAACTTTCACAACTTCTCAATCTCATATTTTTCCAGCATATTAACTGCTTCCTCACCGCTAACTGGACTTATATCCCAGATTGATTCCACATATTGTCACCACACAATTCTCTTAATTCTACCACTTATTCTGTATAAATTCTATTTATGCACAGGGCTGCCCCCCTCTCCTCTTCAACTCTCTCATCACCCCTCCTTCTTCCGTTTGAGAGACTTCATCCCTTTGGCTTCCTCTATTCTTATAAGCTGTCTCCCCTCTCCTCTCAGACTTGTCTTGGAATCTCTTGATACAACCACTTCTCTCTCCATCTACCAACACATTTACTTACACTATTACTATTACTGGTCTACCCACAGACATACTTTTTATTTTATTTATTTATGACATTTGTTGAGCGCCCAAGCCCTGGGGCATAAGGCGTTATGCTTAGGTTACAATGAGTGGATGTTACATTGGTTATATGGATATGGAGCAAAGCGTTATGGTAGGTGGTCCAAGTCTTATTGGTGGTGCTGATGGTTCATTGGTAGTTGAAGAGCCAAGTCTTCAGCATCTTACGGAAAGTCCAGTATTATTGTTCTTGACGGAGAGCATGGAGAGCCAGAGTGTTGGGTGATGATGACGAAGCTGGTGACCCCTGCTCTTTGGCGAATGAATTTGGGAATGGTGAGGGTATAGTCATTATTCGAGCGGAGTAGCCTGACATTGGTGCGGCGGGAGAGTTGATTCTGCAGGTAGATTGGGATGGAGTTGGTTAGGCAGTGGAATGCCAGAGTGAGTGTCTTGTAGTCAATTCTGGCTTTGATTGGTAGCCAGTGGGCGTTGCATCTAGCAGAAATGTTGTTGGAGCACTTAAATCCTACTGCTGCTCGCAGAGCGTTGTTTTGGACTACCTGCAACTTAGTAATGTTTTTAGTGGAGGTGCCTGTGAGGAGGACGTTGCAATAGTCGATCTTGGTTAGGACTAAGGCCCTGGCTAGTGTGATACAGCTATCTTGGGATAGGAACGGTCTGCACTGGTAATTAGTTTTGTGGTGTAAGCCCCCGAGGAGGCAATGGCGTTGGCGTGGCGTACCATATTGAGCTCAGAGTCTATGTAGACTCCCAGGGTTTTGACGCATTTGGATACATGGATGGGGTGCCGTCAATGATGAAAGACTGGTATTCAGTGCCAAGTTTGCTTAGCTTCGCTGAGTTGCCGATGATTAGCAGCTCAGTTTTATCATCATCACTCTCTTTCACTCACTCATTTTCTCCATTCTACCTCAATTCACCTCTACTTTCCCCTATTTATCCTTCTTCTACCTCCTCCCCTCAACACACAGCAGGTGATCAACTTCATCTCAACTACCTAGACCCAATTTGCCACCATCATGCCCTCCACCCAAGTTATTTCTTGGAATGTTAAGGGTATAAATCATCCCATAATGCGCAAACAAATACTGCAACATGCTAAGCTCCTCAAAAGAGACATAATATTATTACAAGAAACTCATCTCCCCCAACAAGAAGCAGACAAATTCAAGGCCCCATGGATTGCTCATACCTTAACATCCCCAGCCTGCGCCAGCAAAAAAGGCGTCATTACACTGATCAGTGAAAAAATGTATGCTATCGTTCTGGATTCCTCCTCGGACGACTCGGGTCGATGGCTTTTAACCCATATTAGCAACGCGGGCGGCGTTAAAGCCTGCAGCCGTGCTATACTTTGCACAGCACGGCTGCGGTCTTTAATGTCCGTTAAAGACCGCACCGGAAACACATTGAAATGAAATGCGTCATTCGTGCCTTTCATTTCAATGTGTTTACCATATATTGTCTTATATATTGTAAATTGAAATACCCCCAAAAAACGAATAAAACATGATGTTGCCAAATAACAAACAAACAACATTTAAAGATTAATTTAACCAGATTTTAAATATATCGCGCCTCTTCTTACCATCTTTTTTTGATGCAAAACCGAAATCACACTGCCGTATGTCAACAGACAATACGGCAGTGACAGCACTGCGTAATGCGTCCCGATCTGCATCGGTGACGCATTACAGTGCTAAAGCGCATGCGTGGCTTCCATAATGAAGCACACGCATAGCGAAATGCCAGTCGCGCGGCTGCAGCAAGTGAAAGGATGCCTCGCTTTCACCTCTCGTGCCCATGACTCACCCTTATGAAGCTATTGAAGGCTCACTCGCGCGCACAAACAAAAACAGTAAGTGAAGAGGAATTATTTATTTATTTCAGAACAATTCGAAAATGAACATTCTTTAGCCCCGCCCACATCTATTTCCTCACCTAACAGCAAACTGTCAGTTGCCTCAGACTACTGAGACTGACACACTGCATTTGACAGAGAGGAGAGACAATTTCAAAATTTTTAGAAAAACCATTTCAAAGAGAATACTAAAAGAACTACAATTTAATATATACTTTAAAAATTATTAATTTGAAATTAGACAACTGATAAAAAAGCAAGAAGACATCTAGAGAAGAAAATATACCCCTCCCCCACCTTCGCCCACCCTTCCCTCACCAAAAATCCTTTAATCCTTTATAATTTCACAAACATAACCTAATTTAAAAAAATTATAGGAACAAAACACCACTAGAAAGTCTACAAAGCCCCCAAAAAAACTACAAAATGGAATGGCCACCAAAAATTACATTTGAAATTACTATTGACTCCTCAGATGAAGAAAATGAAAAACAAAAACCATCTAAAAAAAAAACAAATGAGGAAATCAAAAAAGAGCCAAAAAAAAGACATTCACAAATAAATGATGAAACACTAAATACAATAGAAATAGATAGAAGTGAAGAGAACACCAGAATAGCCACTAAATGGGCAATAGATACACTGAAAGGATATTTAAAAGAAAATAATATCACTGAAAAATTTGAAAATCTCCCAGCCGAAGAATTAAATAACATATTGAGAAAATTCTACGCAGAAGTGAGGAACACAAAAGGAGAAGAATACCATATACAATCATTAGTATCCCTCAGAGCAGGAATAAACCGACATTTAAACAATCCACCTTATTCAAGAAACATCAATATTATGCATGCAGACGCATTCTCCACGGCAAACAATGTTTTTATAGGCATAATAAAGCAACAAAGACGCCAAGGAAAAGACAAAACGCAACCCAAAGAATGCATAAACCAACAAGACCTAATAAAATTAAAAACAAGTAACATATTCAATTTAGAACATCCAATAAACCTACAGTATAAGGTATGGTTTGACCTTCAACTACATATGGCTAGAAGGGGAAGAGAAGGATTAAGAGAATTAACAGCAGAATCATTCAGTTTTAAAAAAGATGAAAACAATAAAGAATATGCCACATTAAATTTCAATGAGATGACAAAAAATCACAATAAAATAAGAGAGACACACCGAGAAGAACACCGCGGTAGAATATACAGTATTGAAGGGGACCCAACATGCCCAGTGCACTCATTAAAAAAATATCTAAGTAAACTACCAAAAAAAACAACTGCATTTTACCTGTATGCTCGTAAAATACTAAATGAGGAATATGAAAAAGAAACAATATGGTACACAAACAGACCCATAGGGAAAAATACAATAGGAAATGTTATGAAAGAAATATCAAGAAAAGCAAACTTAACAACTATATACACAAACCATTGTGTAAGAGCAACATCTGTCCAACTACTGGCCAATGCAGGCTTACAAACAAGAGAAATTATGGCAGTAACAGGACATAAAAATGAAAGTTCGGTTCAAAGCTATTGGACTGCAGCCCATACAAACAGAGAAGAATGGTCTAAAATACTGACAACAGCAGGTACACAAAAAGAAGAAGAACCATGTTGCAGCAAAACATTAACACAACAAAATCCAACTATAGAAATAGAAAATACAACACAAAATGAACAAACAAAAATAGACCACATATATGCAAAAAACAAAAAAGACAATGAACAAAAAAAAGAAACAGGAACACTAACAGGAGGAACATTCATAAATTGCACCTTCAACATACAAGGAAATGTACAAATAAACACAGAAAAATAAAAAAACACCCGCGTTGCTAATAGCGTTAGTGACCTGGGGCAGAGCGTTATCGGGGGTTAGTGCCCCGAGCAGACTTAGGGCCCTCGCCTTCGGATCGGG
>JBCATW010000068.1:0-13546 GCA_038406705.1 Eurycea bislineata
CACTTCCTTGTTCCTGTGCCATTCTCTCTATATTGGTGAACACCACAGGTGCGTGCGATCCCTTCTACTACACACACACCCCAAACACCGCCCTATGCCACCCGGCTGTGTCCACCGATCCACTGGCT
Source organism: Eurycea bislineata (assembly GCA_038406705.1). Lineage (NCBI taxonomy): Eukaryota > Metazoa > Chordata > Amphibia > Caudata > Plethodontidae > Eurycea > Eurycea bislineata. The sequence continues at coordinate 129 of JBCATW010000068.1, forward strand.
GAGTAATGTCCTGTGCGATTACCCTCCACCAACACTCAGTGCAGGCAAAACAATCGGGGTGAGGGGGCGGGAATACTACCCCTTAAAATATAATTTGCCACCTACCTTATAACCAAACTCCACAGGCACTGTAGTGTGCACTAGCCACAATGACACAAAGGAACAAACCTATTTCTACAGAATGTAATTTCTAAAACTTTTCATCATTGCTAAAATACCTGGATGGTTATTTGCATCTTTATCATGTGATCCAGACGCAGCGTATGCCACATCAACAGAAGCCCCCTCTCGTAGAAGATACAGTCTGCACCCATTTGCAGGACCTGATGAGGGGGAATATGAGCCTGTGGAGAACTTGTATCTTCTTCTAGGAAAGGGGGCTACTGTCGGGGCTACCATGCTTCTGGATGTGGATAAAACAATTAAGTTTATTGGAAGAAAACACAGCCCGCCCGCCTGCTGGGGGGCCTATATTAGACTACCCAGCCCAGCCCACCTGCTGGGGGGCCAATAGAAGAATACCCAGCCCACATGCTGGGGGTGCCAATAGAAGTCTACCCAGCCCACCTGCTGGGGGGCCGATCAAAGAATACCCAGCCCACCCCGCCTGCCTGCTGGGGGGCCGAACTAAGAAAACTCAGCCCAACTCAGCCTGCCAGTTGGGGGGGGGGGCAATAGAAGCAAGCCCAGCACCGCCCTGTCCAGCCCACCAGCTGGGGGAGCAGATAAAATAAAACCTAGCCTAGCCCAACTGCTGGGGGAGCGGATAAAAGAAAACCCAGCCCACATGCTGGGGGCTGATAGAAGAAAACCCAACATATTGAGGCATTTGTAGGTGACTTACCTTCTTGCTGGGAAACGCTTGGATGCAATTTTGGGGCCTGTAGTTATATTGAACCACAACTACAAGCCCCAGAAGCCTCTGACTATTTAGATATGAAATAGGCTTGTCAGCGCCGGCATGTCAAGGCCGGTTGTGCCGGTTCGTGCACTGGCATACTGGCTATCCACTCTGTGCAGCCACTCGTAAGTAATAATACTGCTAGTGTGACCATGATGTCCACAACCAAGACTAACCCTTTTTGCCTAATTGATTCAATGATGAGAACTATTGAAACTAATCTGTTGCAATACAACCCCTGCCCCACAGGCCACCCTTCACTGAAGTGTTAAATCTTAATACTTCTTGCGCTGGCTCACTTACATCTCCATCATCAGATATTTATACACAGCCTTTGCCCGCAGAAACTTGTCACACACTTCTGGATAATGATATCCTAAATTCAACTCGCTCTATCGTTACAGCCTTCTTAGTTCCCAATGGGATTAAATCTAGAAACTCACATTCCCAGGCTAACTCACTAATTAAGTCGGCTGTCAATCTTACAAGATCCGCGAATGACAGCTCGCACTCCTCCAACGTCTGTCTGGGGGTTCAGGACAATGGCTTGTCTGACCAGCCACCGAATGACCTCCTAACTGTTCACACCTTAGCAAAGGGGAATTCTGAAACTACTCCTACTGCATCCTCACAGAATCCACCTCCCCCATTTCGGGGCGACCACTGTACATCCACCAATATAACAACATCCTTAGCGTATAACGTTCCCATTGCAGAGGAACTTAATACGCGACCAGTCAGTGAAAGTCATGACACCTCTAGCCGACAATCTCACGATACTCTGATCACTGACCCACACGCTGAGATAATGCACAATCCCGATCCTGTAGAGATCATTGACCTTAACCGAAGGCTTGTTTGCAATCAGGGCACTCAAGCTCTGCCTAACACTGCCTCCAACCTACGTCCCGCTATAAAATCTCGCACTACAACACAGGTAGGCTCCAGCTTGCTGAATAACTCCAGAGATTCAACACATACCAGGGTGATCAATCACAATACCAGCTTGTATAACACACAAACTACCTAAGAGTGGTGGGTGATGGCAACAGCTGTTGAAATGTACACTCTTACACACTAGATCACTGGTCAAGCATAATACGCAAGTTACCGCCTACATTCTCGAAAATGATCTGGATATCTGTGGCTGAACTGAGACATGAATTTATGATGCTGCAGGACCCGCAGTATCCTTCGGTGTTCCCTCACAATACCAAATGCTTAATGTTAACAGAGCACATGGAGCTAGAGGTGGTGTAGCTATCATCTTTAATAAACCCTTAGGGCTCTAGCAAACCATCATCGAGAACCCAGATGGGTGTGTATTCTTGCATGCTAAACTCAAGGCAAAGGAAAATACTACATACAACTTCTTCCTGCTGTATCGCCCATCGGCACATATGGCGGAACTTGAAAATCAATTTTTTTCCACACTTACCCCATTGTTGAAATCCTCTACAAACGCCATGGTGCTGGGGGATTTCAACTTCTGGCTCAATGATACTACCTGTGCTCCCGCATGTTCCCTCAAGAACTCCTTTGAGAATCACGGATTCCTGGTACATCAATTTGGTCCCACCCACAGGGAGGGGAATGCCCTGGATTGGGTATGCACCCAAAACCTGGAGCTTTCCGATGCTAGTATCAAACCATGTCCGTGGTCAGACCATGTATTCGTTAACTTTCATCGCTTTCATCTATCACGCTCTGTCATCCCCGAGGCAAATAATATCAAGATCACCTCTCGTAACTTCAAACACTTATCACACAAACATCTGAGTGATCTGCTCAATATAAAACTCGCAAGCAATCTGAGCTTGCCTCATCGGTTTTGATTGCAGATCTATATGAACAAGCACTCACCGAGTCGCGAGACTCCTTAGCGCCTTTAAAAGTCCATACAATCAAATCATCAAATAAAAACCTTGGTATAATGAGGAACTAGCTAAACTTAGAGCTAATAAGAGGGCAGCGCAAAAAAAAAGAGAAAAAAAAAATGGGAAAAATCTTTAGAGCCAGGGGACAAGTCTGAATAATTGCGTACTGTCGATATTTATAAGAAATCTAAAAAAAAGTCTCACTTTGAGGAGTGTATTGCCGCGGCAGATTCAGACTCGTACAAGAGCTAGAACACCCCAACATAAAGGCTGTTAAACCCTTGGTCAAGGATAAACAATGGTGCACTAACATCCAAAATGCCATGTTAGACAAGACTAAAAATTGCAGCACAAAACTGCCTTGGATGCTGTCAATAATGATGCCGCTAAGGCCCAAGCCTCTCGTAAAACCTCCCTGATTAGAAACACGATTTACCTTCCGGCCCGTGTCTGAGGTTGAAGTGGTGAATATCATCAAAAACCTTAAACCCACGTCATGTAGGTCAGACGTCTGTCCGGCAGCTATCATCAAAGCCTGCAGCCCTGCTCTAATTGTCACCATCACTAATTTTGTCAATACATCATTTGCATGTTCTATGGTTCCCACTAAGATCAAGTGAGCATGGATCACCCCATTGTGTAAAAAGGCTAACCTAGATCTCTTAGATCCTACCAACTACCGTCCTATTACGAACGTGTCATTCTCTTGAAAATTCTGGACAGAATCTCATATGTTCAAGTCCAGCGCTTTCTTTTAGAGAAAGCTTCTCAGCACACGACAGTCTGGGTTTCGGGCTGTGCATGGGACCAAGACGGCCATGCTTGATCAAAAATCTAATCTATTATGTATAATAGACAATGGTGGCATGGCAGTCCTTGTCCTTGAATTGTCTGCTGCTTTTGATCTCGTTGACCATCACTTCCTAGTGGACAGGCTCATTTGCCTTTACCCAAGAAGCAGCGGACTGGGTTTTTTCCTTTCTGATTGGTCGCCTGGCTAAAGTCTTCAGTAATGACATAGCCACCGATACCACTACTCTGATGTGGGCTGTGCCACAAGGGTCCTGCCCATCCCCACCCTGTACAATCTATTCATCAGGCCACTCGTTGATCTCCTGGAGAAAGGGGGTGTTGTGTACACAAAGTATTCCGGCAACACCCAGGTGATCATGAGACCATCGAGTGACTACCTAAAAGACTGCAGGGAGCTCAACCGAATTTTTTCCATCATTAGCCAATGGATGTGGGAGAATGGGTTAGCGCTGAATGATACCAAGACAGAGCTTCTCATTGTTGGAACATCACGCAGGCTGGCATCGCTTCCCTCGGATTACGCCAGGTTCACTATTGCAGGATGCTGAATACCAGTGACCAAAAATGTCAAAACACTGGGTGTGATTTTAGACGCTACCTTGTCTATGGATGTTCATGTGGGCCATGTAGTATCCACTACCTCTTACTACTTGAAACTGCTGGCTCAGCTCAAACCATTCCTATCGCCGGAAAGATGTTGGGCTATTGTTAGGGCTATCATCAGTGCTAAGCTGAACTATTGTAATAGCCTTCAAAAAAATGTGGAACGCCTACAGGTGTTGCAGAACATCGCCGTACGGCTGCTGAAATCCCTCCCTAGGCGAGCGCATGTCACCAAGGCGCGCCAAGACCTACACTGGCTGACCCCCAGGGCTCGTGTCTGCTTTAGCGTACTATGTATCACAGAGACATACACGGCAAGAGGCCTGTGTATTTAAAGACAGAATCACGCTTCTTCCTAACAGATGGGCGCTCAGGTCCAACGACTCCCATCTTCTGTCCGCCCCACATTTCAAGCTAGTGACCTGCGGCAAGTCGACCTTTAACTTTGCAGCACCCACTTTGTGGAATAACCTGCCCATTGATATTAGATGCACCTCCTCCAATGGCCAATTCAAGAAGGCATTGAAGACCAAGGAGAACGTCTATCCAGAAGGTTCGACAATGACACCGAGCAATACACATCGTTGGACAGACCAACAGATAAATAGGTTGTTATTCATCAATCGGAATAATATCCCTCCAGCCAGTACCTACACATAAGCCATCCATCAGATCGGCAGGTCACACACAAGGGATGGATTTAAGAAGGACCTTCACACAGTCGGGCAATCTATCCAGACATTTCTCACAATACTTTATGGTCTGCGTAGTCACAGACCGTAGTAAAGGACTACACACTGCTCTAAAGTAACATGAACCTGCAAACACCATGTACAGTGGTGTTCCCATCAAATGCCGAAATCACCCAATGTGTCGTACAACGGCCATTAGCGACCGATTATGGATATTGCGGGCTGTCTTACCACAACGCAATCCTCCTGTCACGTGACCATGCATGGTAAAGTGTAGTATGTGTTTTCGCCCACCAGAGGGCACTTTGAGAGTGACAGTGTGGCGCATGCACTGCCTCATACATTACCTGCAGAGGAGTACCTTAGCAACGTGGGCTGTCAGGCGGCTTCATGAGGCCCCTGTGTACTGTATTTGCATATTAGATGCGTCAACACTCACACTCTGCCTCCCTCGATCGGCAGTAACAATGAGGTGTGAAGCCCGGTGATTAGTTTGACAATGCCATGTCCGATGCAGCGGGAGGTGTCTTGGCTCTCAATCGGCAGTCTCCATAAGCTGATATTCATGCCATAGTTTCCCTCCCACCCTGCTGGCGCCTTTCGTAATGGCTTCAGTCTCTGCAAACTGAGCCCTTCCGACCCCCCGTTTACTTTATGTAGATTTATAAAGGCATGCTCCATCGGCCGGCCACAGCCGGCAGTATGCCAATGAAGTGTGATGTCAGGGCAATTGTGTGACAATGCCACGGTTGGTCTGTGGAACGAGGTGTCATAGCTCTTAATGTGCTCCCACCCTGCGCCCACCTTCTGGAGGCGGACCAGTGTTGATGGGCCTCAACTTCTTGCCCTAGTTTACTCTTCCCCCCGCCACCTTTGTGAAGGGGTTTTATCACGTTTCATGGCTCTGCGAAAGGCGCTTCCCACTTTCTGCAGGCGGAGTTGTTTTACGAGCCACAAACCTCCCCCCTCTTCTGATAACACCCTGCCAGCCTTTCTGTATTGCCGACTGTCAGTTGGTTTACGTTTTGTTGTGCTGTTTTGGTTAGAACGGCGATTGCTAAAGTAGCAACATACACAGATGGCGCTTTACGTGACTTGTCCTGCCGCACACATGTCCCGTATGTCATGTACGCTAGCGCTCTTTGCTGCGCAATATTGATGTTGTCGTGTGTTTGTAACAGCCATTGCCACAGGACCAACACATACACGGATAGTACCTTATTGTTCAATTTGCACTCATCTGCGCTTTACGCAACTTCTCCTGCCTCGCACCTGTTCTGTATGTCATGTACACTAGCGTTCTTTGCTGCGCATTATTGATGTTGTCGTGTGTTTGTAACAGCCATTGCCACAGTACCAACACAAAACGAAGGGTGGCTTATTGTGCTATTTGCACTCATAGGCGCAATATGTGACTTGCCCTGGCTTGGCGGAAGCCTAATCGCACAACTTCTGTTTTATGCTAGCGCTCTTAGCCGCTCTTGAGACCGCCATTCTCAAGGAAATTCAGTGTTCCCATTGGCTTGCACGTCTACCTGCCGCCACCCGCTTTCTGTGCTGGTTCTGAGCACTTTGCACGCATACTGTACAGTATGTTAACACAGAAAGTAACGATTCAGACTCTTTCCTACTGTTGGTATGCACCCTCATTGTTTACAAACATTTCGGGTGGATGTACATTCTTTGAGGGATTGTTTGCACCAGTTAAAAGCACTCGAAACCGCATAGTCACACGCACAGAAATCAATCCACAGTCACACACATACAGTACCACACTTGCCGGTGCACAGGTTGTCTGTGAAAAGCACCACGGACACACAGCTGATGGAACACGGATGTTTTATTTTTAACAAAGGGCATGGTCAAGGCATTGTTCGCGTTCACATGCCAGTGGCTGCACCCCCCCCTTTCTATTACCACTGGCAGAACTTTCAGGACATGGTCAATATTGCGCTGGCACTGTTCCCTGGTCAGAACGTTCTTCCAATAGTACACGATGCCTTCCTCGAGGCTCTGTAGGTCTTTTGGCTTTTGAACCACCCAAATCCACTATTTCAAGTGGGCCCAAACGTTCTTGGTGGGGTTCAGATACAGGGACTCTGGTGGGGTGCTGACAGTAAATCACATGGGCGGACTTCAAATAACAATTACACAGACAAAGAACAGCAAATCCCGTGCACAGGGAGGCTGCGCACAGGCTGAAACGTGCATTCTTGCAATAGTTTGCCCTCTGTTTTTGCAGTACGTGCGGTATGAAGTACAAAAGCATGCCACTCGCTGCAATTATTACACTGTAGTGTTGCCAGCGGCTTACACACATACCGTTTGCAGACAGCAAATAACATCGGTGTACTTTACATTACCCTTCTACCTACGAATGACATACATTGATCCACATTTTGTGTGGCGCAGTTACACAGTGCACAGGCAACACGCTAATAATATGCAGCGTGCTTACCTCAAACGTCCCCATGCCCATTCGGCATTGTTGCTTGCCTTCCTTGCTGTGTTGCGTCCAGTTTTTATGACATAGCGTGTCGCCAGCAGGTGCTGCAGCTCTCGCAACGGCTGCTCGTCATTCTCGGACAGAATAGTGTTCACCGTGTCCTTGAGAGTCCTGAAATAACCGTAAAGACAATGTTACCGCAATGCAGGCTGCTATACAGCTAATTCTCCGCTCACAATGATGGATACACTTACTGATTGTATGCAAGGCTCCGCTTTGGCTTGGGGTGGCATTGCCCTCGTAGGTGGTACTGCACACACCGCATGGACACGATGATCGTGCTGCTGGCCAGCCAGGCCAGCACCTGCAGGGCAGTTACGCCGAAGTCCCAGTACATATGCCACATCTTCTGGCAGAGATGGTCCGAGATCTTTCGTTGCATTGTGGTAATTCGCCAAAGTTGTGACTCTGCAATGAATCTCAAAAGTGGCAAAGGGGCCTGAAGTGCAGACAGGAACTTAAATACCTGTATGGGGCACGATGCGTCATGCCACCTGAACCTGCTGGGGCGGGGTTACACCCCCGCACCTTACTTTAAAAGGCACCCTTTGCACAATGCTAATTCTCTCATTTACACCGTTCAACTGTCGTATCTACCGAGACCTGCCTGCGTTATCTTCTAGTCATGGGTCCCTGTCGTCCAGCAAATTTTTACTGGAGAAGGACCATCCGTACACCGATGAAGCCAGCACTTGGCCGTCCCACCCCCGTGAAGAGGAAACCCGGCCGACCACCAAAGCAAGCGGGTGCACCGGCCACCGCTGCAGACCAAAGGCGCCACGCAAACCGCGGAAACCGAAGCAGAAAAACACCATTTGCGCTACGTACTTCGACCTCAACCGCTCAAACTTCGAACACATGAGGAGGAGGTAGGCTTTGAAGAAAGCGAAAGCTGCGGGTAAGGACAGTAGCATAAACATAGATATTACTATTGCTTGCGCGTGACTAGAAAAGCTTTCAACAATGTTATTGTTTATCCCCTTTCTACAGCCGCTATCGTAGCTCTCAAAACTTACACAGCCCAACAAGCCGTCGCCAGAATCATGAAAGACTCCACTTGCAAATCGTCCTTTTCACCCTCGCCGCCACCACTGTCCGAGCAAACACCGCTTGCCTCCCGGTACAGGTGCTGGCAAGACCAACACATGATGTCCAGGGTAAAGTACTGACATGCACGCTTTGCCAATGTACAGTAGATCCACATACGGTGTGTGTTAATTACATTTCTCTTTTGCTAATCTTTTAGTGCATGGACAACAGCATGCACGGGTCTTATCTGCACAGGAAACGGCAAGTGCCTTATTGGGGTGGTCAATGAACACCTCTATTCCACAGTGTAAGACGTTTAATGTCATTTTCCACCACTTTCTCGCATACTGTACCGGTCTACTGTACTTTTCGGCCTTGCTTTATTTATGTTTTCTGCCATTACTGTAGCCAACGTCGCAGGCCAGCAAGGTGCACACCGACCAAGCTTGACTTCGCAAGACAGGTTTTCACCCTCCCCCTAGCACTGGACAACGAGACACCCTTTCCGCCCCTGCCGAGGTGCTGCTGCGGCCAGCAAATGATGTCCAGGGTAATGTACTGCCATGCACGCTATGCCAATGTACAGTTAACCCGCAAACGGTGTGTGGCACTAATTGTTGGCTTTTTACAATATTGCAGTGCACCCCCAACGAAATTGACAAGGATAAGGTAACTTACTTGTCTGATGAGGCTTACTTGCGGGACCAACCTCTGGAGAGAAGGGTCAGCGACGGCGGAGGACCCGCTCGGGAGCCCCGCCGGCGCCGCCTGGAGGGTGAGGTGTGGGAGTTTTGGTGTAGCAGGATGAGCTCAAGCGTAGATCGGGACTCTCCAAGCTGCAGAGACAGAGGAGAAGTGATAAGCGGGAGGTTTTTGGAAAGGGTTTGCTTTTTTAGGTAAGGCGCCCGCCTGGGTTGTGCACTCACTTGAATGGGGGCGACGCCGGGTTCAAGGTGGTCAGCTCACGTTTTGGGGGATCTCCCAAGGGAGACAGGCAGTTCCAGTTCAGTTCAAGTTCTATTTTCCATGTGAGGGGTTCTCGGGTAAGCACAAGTTCTGTCCAGAGCAAGTTCAGGTTGCTGAGATTTGCGGAACTGCGTTCGGGATGACAAAATGCCGAACGAACAAAAAACTATTCAGCTGCGTGGGCGGAGGAACCCCCTGCGCCGACTCGACGAGACGCGGGGGGGAGGAGCTAACCTCCGGCTGACTGTCTAGTGAGAGAAGGGCTCACCTCAGCTCTCCTGCCTGTTGGCAGAGAGGAGTTGGCGGTCCCGCCATCTCCAGAGGCGTGGACCGCGCGTCACTGTGTTCCGGGTTTTCGAAGTGCCGTGGTGCAGCGGCTTGCAGTGCTGAGTGCTGGCGAGAGCTGGAGCCGCTGGAGGGCTGGAGGCGCTCACGGAGGATCAGAGGGGCAGGAGCGGCTTCCAGTGCTGTGCCCTGGCGAGGGCTGGAGCCGCTGATGAGGTGGAGTCGCTCACGGAGGATCAGAGGGGCAGGAGAGGTTTCCTGCGTAGGCCCGCCTGACAGGGTGAAGAGCGCGACCCGTGGGCGTCAATACGCCAAAGTCGCCAAAGTAGAAAGCGACAGTTGCCGGGTTGCGTCGCAGTTCGCGACGAGGGCTCGCGGCGGGCGAGCTGTGGAAAGCTCGCGCCGCGCTCGCGGGAGAGCCGCGCGAGCAGGAGGTCTGCTGGAGCCGCGCGAGCCGGCGCCAGAGAAGGAATGAGACTCCACGGTGAGTTGCAGGGATGTTCAAGTTCAGGGTCCAAGTTATAGTTTGCACAGTTCAGGTTCAGGCTTTTACAGATGAGACTGGTTTGGTTTGGTGATATGTGACACTTTCCCCCCCTTCAGGGCCCCCCCCCTCCCAAACTCGAAGTACATTGGGTGGAACTTCTGAAGGGGTAACCCAAGAGTTTTCGGAAGAAGGGGCATTAGACCAGGATACTAAGTATTCCGTGCCATGAAGGCCAGTGCGTGTTTTGATGATCTCTTTCATTTGTGGGGACATGTGTTCAGGTGTTGGGTCTGTAACCGTTTTCTGAAATTTGGTACCAGAGGAGGCTGGTTTTAATAGGCTTTCGTGGAAAACGGGGTGTATTCTCCAACCTGAGGGCAGTTGTAGTCCCACATTTAGGTCAGATACTAATTTGGTGATTTTGAAAGGACCAAGGAATCTTGGTTTTAACTTGGGTGAGAAATTTTTAACCTTAATGTTTTTCGAAGACAACCAAACTAAGTCGCCTACTTGGTATTCAGGAGCAAGAGACCTTTTTCTATCCGCTATGATTTTATTGTGTGATGCAGTTTTAATTAAATTTGATCTCACTAAGGTGTTGTTCAGTTCCATTTTTTCTAATTGGGTAAGTACAGCCGGTAATCTAATTTTAGAGAATTCATTTCTTGGTATTATAGGGATCATTTTTGGGAGTGCTCCTTATGCACACTCAAACGGGCTCATATTGATAGCCGAATGGTGGTGGTTGTTAAAAGCAAATTCTGCCATGGGAAGCAATTTTACCCAGTTACGTTGTGTGGAAGTTATGCTCCAGGGATTGATTTGTGCGCTCAGTTTGGCCGTCTGTCTGGGGGTGGAAGGAGGTTGAGAGGGCGGTGTGAATTCCCCAGGCAGACATTATCTCATGCCAAAATTTTGCAGAAAACTGAGGGCCACGGTCTGAGATAATTTTATCTGGGAGTCCATGAAGGCGATACACATGCTTGAGGAATAGAGGTACAAGATCTTGGGCGGAGGGTAGTTTAGGGAGAGGAATAAAGTGAGACATCTTGCTAAAAAGATCTACCACCACCCAAATTACAGTCATGTTTGTGCACTTGGGAAGATCAGTGATGAAGTCCATTGCGATGACATTCCAAGGACCAAAAGGAATCTCAATTGGGTGAAGAGGGCCTGCAGGTTTGTTATGGGAATATTTTGCGGTGGCGCAAGTGGTGCATTCCTTAACATACTTCTCGGTGTCACGAGCCCAGGCTGGCCACCAAAAGTTTCTCAATATCAGTTCTTTGGTCTTGGACAGGCCCGGGTGGCCGGCGGGTAAGGCGTCGTGGCACCAATGAAGTATTGCTGATATCTTATTTTTGGGTACCACTAATCTTGCATCATAGGTCCAGATGTCATCCCTATAAAGTTGTAAGGTGGGGTAGTCGGAAATTAGATCATCTAATTCAGACCCTCGTAAGCTTAAGTCTAGGTCTTCACCGGTATTAAAGTGGAGGAGGTCTACAGTGGCAAACATTTCAGGTCGCAGGATATTTTGGGACTCAAAGTGAAACTCGGGAGGTTCTATTCCCAACCTAGATAGGGCGTCTGCGCGGGAATTACTTATGCCAGATCTGAAGGAAATTTTGAAATTGAATCGATCGAAAAACTGGCTCCATCTGGCATGTCTGGCAGACTTACATTTAATTGTTTTCAGGAATACTAGGTTTTTGTGATCCGTTAGCACCTGCACCGGGACCTCTGTTCCTTGCAAATAGTGCCTCCAATGACTGAAGTCCTCTTTGATCGCAAGGAGCTCTTTTTCCAGTATTGTATAGTTTAGTTCCGCTGGTAGCATCTTCTTAGAAAAGAAGGCTACGGGATATGTTTCTTGTTGTAGATTCTTTTGGGAAAGAACAGTCCCTACCGGTATCTGTTGCTTGTTTTGTGTTTAAAGCTTGTGTGATCACCAGATTAATCATTGCAACCAATTGGAAAGCAGTTATGGCCCATAGTTTAAGTGTGATTTACACACTAGAATGCATTATCAGATAACTTTTGGCTGTAAAGACACCTATACTCTCACAGAAGGGACATGCCAAAAAATGTCATGGAAATTGGAGCCCAATTATTGTATTTATGGAGGACATGAATAGCCATGTTTTTAATACATGATTGATCAGGAATATCCATGATCTGTCCACGCACGTAAGAACAGGATATTCTAGCTCATGGGTACATATTTATTCATTCTTACTTTTAAGGATATTAAAGACCTAGGTATTCTGATAAAGTACATCACCATGAGCACAAATATGTTTCCCCTATGTTCAATTTTAGTTTTGTGCTCAGTTATAGCTCTGCTATTGTTCTGATCAAGCCAGGCCCAGCATTCTCAGTGTTTGCCATTAAGAGCAAAATCTTTCTCAGTGGTGCCCAAAGAGCTGCTGCTTAGAATTATTGAGGGAGTAGAGATTAAACCATAAAAACAAATCATGAGCATGCACATCCGCAGCACTCACCGGAGGGCGCGCTGGAGATATCTGACCTGGAATGCTCACTCAGCCTGTATGCTTCTATTGGACATCGGCAAATTAGCTGCTATTGGCCAACAGGAGCCAGCAGACCCGCCTCCTCATGGATGGCAGAGCACTCCTTTTCACCTCTAGTTCTCAGACTCAGCAGTTGCCAGAAGCAACGCTGCCCTCCGTCAGTGCTGCAGGCACAGCATGCCAATTTCATGAAGAAAGTATTCATTCCTGTATAGCTGTTGACTTTACTATGTGCACATTTAATAACTTTTTAAATTGCTTGGTTAAAAAATGACTAACCATGGGTACTGGATGTCTTACAAATAAAATAAAGGTAAATTTAGAAGCATAGTGGGTTTATTTAGTGTATTTATTTATTACACTGTGTCTTGCATACTCATTCATTCAATCAAAATGCCTATTATTTTTGTTTTATTCTTTATGTAATGCATTGGTGCAACCAACCCCAAACATGGTGTCGAGTTTAAATACATAATTGCATTTTACTGAACCCATGAAAAGACTCCTCACTTAATGTTATGTGATGTTGGCTTGAATTTGTTATAGCACGTAGAGCCCAAGATGACTTTTCGGCACTTTCCCAAATGCCCTGAGGTCAGACAAACAATACATTCAGTAAACAATACATGTAGAACATCCTATCTAACATTTGCATGTATGGCAATTTAATCGCGGTCTCCTCTGCTTAGAGGAACAGTCCAGTGCCAAAATCACTCTTATTTTTT
>JBCATW010000069.1:0-13427 GCA_038406705.1 Eurycea bislineata
TTGGGAGGGTGACAGGCCTGGAAGAACACTTAAATGGGCAATCAGACAGGAATCATCCAACCAGGGGCGTAAAGTACACCCCTGCAGCCCCTGCAGTGCAGGAGCTCCCAGGCAATGCCAGGCAATGGTGGGGGGCCCCCACCCGGAGTCACCCGCAGGGGTAGTGGGGCCCCTGCAGGGGGGCCCTCACCATTTTGCATTACGCCAGTGCATCCAACACGCTCATGAGTGGAGTGAGAAATCAAGCAGGTGAGGTGGTGAGACATCGCAGGTGTTAATGACGTTTTTCATGACTTTTACAGCAAACCATATAGCACATTACATGCCCAACAAGCTAGTGAAATTGAGGAATATTTTACAGACATTAGATTAGCTTGGATGTCGAATGCTGAGAGTAACATGCTGGAGGGCCCTATCACAGTGGAAGAAACGAAACGAGCCATCAAGGACCTTAAAAAAGGGAGTGCACCTGGCCCAGACGGCTTTCCAAGTGACTTCTATGATGAGTATAATGACAAGTTAGCCCCATCCTAGTTGAAGTGTATAATGAGGCGTTCGAAACAGGAATACTTCCTCCATCGCTACGAGAAACAATGATAATAATATTGTTGAAACCAGACAGATGTCCCGAAGAGGTTGGTACATACCGCCCTCTGTCGCTACTCAACGTGGACTATAAGATATTAGCTAAAGTGCTGGCTTCCCGATTAAAATGGCATGTCCCGTTTTTAGCAGAAATAGAGCAAGCAGGCTTTGTGCCCGAGAGAACCACCTCTCAAAATTTGCGATTAGTATGTGCTGCTGCAGGACTTGCCAAAAGTGTTATCTTGCAGAACTGGATGTCCAAGCAAGCTCCGAATCCGTTGAAATGGTGGTCTAAGTTGATATACTTAGCAACTGAAGAACAAAAATATGCAGAATTCCTTCCCAAATCCTCTAGACCGAAGAACTTTTGGAGGTTTCTTACAGATTATGTCCAAAATATGGAAACTGTGACAATGTCAGATAGTGAATAATGTAGATGTCTTAGTAACCAGCTATGAGTCTACCTATAGTGCTTGGGAAAAAAGTTATTGTTTGATTATATTATAATTTATTGTTATCTGTATGGGGAAAAGACGTGATGTGGGAAATTAACATTTATTTTGTGGTATTCTGAAGAAATACTTGATCAGCAAATCATTGAGATTATATACCCACATAAATATTAACTACAATATGCTGTGAACTGAAATTTGATTTCCAAAGATTTTGTGCCGTTATTTCCACATGCAGATTGTATTGTTTTGAAAAATTCAATAAAAATATATTTTAAAAAAAAACAAGAACTTTGTGCTGCTCTAAAAAACATGCATAAAAACAATGCAACTCAATCAAGACCCGTGTAAGTACTAAAAATGCGAGAATGAACACCATGAAAGACCCAGCCAGTCTAAGCATCGACGGGCTTAGCCTTTTTGTGTCGACTACCATTTTTGTTATTCTAAAGTAATCAAAGATTTGCCTGTGTTTTGAAAGAATGGAAGCACAGCTCCAGCCTGATGGGGGTAGGCAATTCATTCCATCATTTGAGACCCATGCAGGATAGGGAAGAGCCCTTTTTGCACACCTAAAAGTGTGGATCCTTAGCCTGCCTTGATGAACTGGGACCCTGACATTCCTAGTGGATTTCCATGAAAAAAGCCTTTGTATATACAGGGGGATCTTCCTGTACAGTGCTTTCCATACCAGACACAGTGACCTGAGCTTAACCATGTTAACGACTGACAGCAAGCCAACTTGTAACCTAGTTTCAGTGACTCTCAAGCTTCCTCACGCTCATGACCGCCTGCATGCAACGATTCTGCAACTCCTTGGCCGACCTCCCGAACAGGCCCACGTAAAACGTGATGCAATAGTATATTTTAGACTTCACAAGTGTAAGGTACACTACTATTCACGCAGCTACCCATATATAAAAATGCAACTAACCATTTCGTTAATTTTTTCATCGCAAATATGCTAGTCACTAATAACAAATGTATGCTAATAATGTATGCACATGAATGATGTATTAGTGACAGACATAGCATTATAGAATGGTGCTTAAGGTAGCCAGAGGCTTAGCACTCTAAAAATGCACAGAAATTTAAAACATTGGTTCACAAAAATGGCAACGCACGCCATCTTGGCGCAACGACCCATGGAACTCTGAAAGGCTCAAGAAGGAAAATGTGCACGTCTCCCATGAGCCGCGGCAGCTCAGAAAATCCGCTGACTCTGCATGCGCTCCCAGCACCTATGAAAACGCAGACCTTCCCATGAGAAGAGAGACCCCCGAACAAGGGGAGTACTGAGCAGCACATTCCTAAATGTTGGAAGACGCTCACTAATACCATTAATAATAATACCATTAGAGGATCTATTGGTCTCTGGAGAATCAGTTGTTAATCTTTCATCTCACTTAATAGGGGGTACTGTTATCAAGTGACTGAAGCTTGTTCAACCCATGCTCAGTCAGAATCGCTCGCTAAACTGTGCTTTGTTGAGGCATATAAGGTTAACAGTACACAAGACAGAAAGGCACATAAGGTGTATGAGGCTGAGATTGCAGGGACCCATGTCAAGGCATTAGTCAGAAAGGCAAGTGCCCTTGACTTTTTGACACAGTTTTGTCCTCGCAGTCGACTAAGTTTGTTGCTCTAGATACAGTACTTCAATCAATTTGCTATGCTTACAGGAGGAAGTTAATAACCTAGTAGATTCTAAACTTGGCTCACTACGAGTAGGTCAACAGTCCCTCACATCTAGTACTGAACAGAATTTTAAGGGGTGTCCATGTGTCTTAACTAGGCTGGACATCATTGGAAAAGGGCTGAAGAAGCGGGCTGATGTTAGATTACCACCTGTTAGATTCCACAATTTGAAAATTGATGAAGGGGATTCTACAACGAAAATCCTGGTATCCTCCGTTCAACTTCAAAGTGCTGGCCCCCTTACCCCCCCTCCGATAGTGGGATTAAAAAAAAAGCAGTGGGTTCCCAAAGGGGAGATGGCTGTACAGATCCAAAAAGAATTTACGATTGAGGTATGCCAACAGGTTTACCACCCAGGGCAGGTTACCCCCACCCCTTCCAGTAAGGTTCCGTGGTGTGAAAGTTAATGACTAACTTCTTTTTAACTTTCTGTTTAAGGATGATATGGACGCCAAATCATGTACATTTAGTCCAGCAACGTTTTTGAAATTGTGTGTAAATGGAATTATCGAACTTTGACATGAAGGACGTAAAATATGTCTCGTATTTGTCAGTAGGAGATTTTACTGTGTCTAGATTCATATTGGGGAAGCCTTTCTTGCAGGAAAGCGTTCTGCGAAATATTGACTTCTTCATTAAGCTGGGCATTGACGTACACAGATGAAAGTTTGGCTTGAGACCCGTCAGCCCTCGCCCAGTCGTCTCCTTGGAGTCAGCGTAAGATCCAGCAAAATGCTGCCTCCAGTAAAAGACTGATTTCCCCTCTTAAAGAGAAGGGTCATGCAAAGTCTAACAACTTGTCCTGAATGTTTTATCCGTATTTTAGAACTATTACAATATGGACCCAGCACCTTACTGATGAATCTGTTCTACGGGATGGGATGGCTTGTCTTTGAATACACGGGTCAAGCTGGTAGGCTGGTTACGGATTGTAGTACTAAATCCCTCCCCCCCCAACCCCCCTCGACGCCCCAAACCTGAAAGTGGAGGGGGGTTGGGATTTTGTATCCTAGAATGTCCACGGATGGTCTAATGAAAAGACGTCCTGCATCAGCAGGGATAAGTTCTTTGACAATTGTGCAGTTCTGGCTTTTGAACCACATATCTGTAAGAATGCTGTCCCATCAGTCAGTGGTCTGGGGCGGGCTAGCATTTTTAATTAACACCGCCTTTGATGTCCAAGTGGTCAAGGTGGATGGACAGATCAGATGATATTCTTAGTGGAGCTACGGTTTAAGAATGGGTTGTCCATGACTTTAGTGAATGTGTACAGCAGGGTTTTTGCTTCTCCCGGATATATTGTATGGGCTGACCTTCAACTTCATTTGACAGTTCATAAAATTGGTTTCACTTCCACGACTAACCCGGGATAAAGCTGTACAGTTATGAAAGGTGACATGAATACCAAACTTTCGAATGTATTAGTTGATGGTCACAATGCTGGCCTTGCACATAGCATCAATGTGGTTCCTGCATTAGGGCTTGGCAATACATATAATAAATATAGAATGGCCTTCTATGAGGTACTTGAATATTTTTTTTTTAGCATTTTGCATAAATTTATTGCATTTACAATTATAAAAATAATGAAATTAACATTTTCATGTACAGGACATTTAAATTGCAATTCAAGATGCATATAACAATGGCATTTGCCAAAACAAAAATCAGAATGATGGTATGGTTCCGCACATTAATGAGACGATGGAGACAAAGAAATGCAATAAAGACTGTGAAATTAATCTCACGCCTTTTTCCTTACATTTTCAGGTTATGGTACAAGGTAACACACAGCAAGACATCTGTAATAAATGTAAAATTCCTGAAGTCAAGAGGGCAGTATTTACATGAAAAGACTATCAACAACAACCCAAAATGAGCCACTGATGGAATAAAATTATGTTTACTATGATTCTATTTCAATGATAAACAAACAAGTTTGTCCAAAGGTTTAATACATGTAATATTAAACCAAAACAGATATTAAATATAGATTTGTTTGAAAGCATAGTAGTCCATTAACTACAGAAATCAACTAAAAAGTTATTTTTCAGGCAAGCAGAGCTATTAAAAATCACACAGTCACGTTCTGTGAGAGCAAAGAATTTATACAGTTATCGGTGCACTAATAGGTGTAGTAATCGGCGCAACATTGGGTGCACTATTGGGAACAGAAATAGCTACACTAGTAGGCGTAGCAATAGGAGTGCACGTGGGCGCAGGAATGGGTACACTTATGGGTGTACTTGTAGGTACACTAATGGGCGTATTAGTGGGCACACTAACAGGGGTGGCAGGGCTAGCAGGGGTGGAAGTGGGTGAACTAACGTGTGCAGTAACTGATGCATTAACGGTTGCAGTAAGAGGTGCAGCAACAGGGCTACTAGTGGGCACGCTAGCGGGTGGTGTTTTGGGAGTTGGTTGTAAAGTCTCTTTTTCACGCATAAGATCTGCAAATCGCTGCTGAAGTTCTTTTTCTCTTTCTTGTTGCCGCTGGACATCTTCTCTTAGAAACTCTTGTCGTCTAGGAATGGCAATGTCTTCATGTCTCTTTAACTCCTCAAATGTACGCATTTCAAGGTTTGCTTGTTCAATTTGATCCCATAGTTCATTTAACTGTTTTATTAGTCCCATTGCACGTGACTGGTAACCCCCGAGCAAAATTTTCATCTTTTTCTCCATCTTTGCAGCTCTTTTGGCCTCTGTTGTCATATGCCCTCTGTTTATCTCTAACCTCTTTTCAAAGGATTCAATTCTCTCTTTTTTGCTGGCTAAGTTGGCTCCTGTGTAACGGTTCTGTCCTGGAAGGTACAACACTTGGCTGTAACATTCTTCCCACACCTGGTTGTAGGCATCAATAGAAAGGTCTCCATGACCCATGCCCTGCTTCACTACATCCATTTCCTGTGCAAGCAAATCTTCAGCCATGTTAATATCTTCTTTAGAATGTTTTTCATATGGATTCATTTCCAGATATGGCATGTGTTCTATGTTCGTAAAGCTGGATCCTGGACCTTTAGTTTTCCTTGCACTGGCATTATCCCCGTAGGGGTTATGGAGACTATCGTAATGAAGCATCGTGATCATCTCCTTCTTTATGATCTCTTCGCATTTCTGTAAGTTTGTTAGCGGGGGCTCCACCGTTAAAGGCCGAAGGATAGTTTCATTAACTTCTGATGGCCTGGGTAAGCCCTTCTGGACTGCTTTGTGTCGCTGTTTCAGTTCTTTTGCTCGTTCTGCATCTCTTATAGCCTGTTTGCGAGCATTAACAACAGCAGCGTCTTCAACAAAGCTATCGTCCATGTCGTGATCTTCAAGTTCTCGCTCTGCATTTTCTGGCAGGACAATTTCAAAGTCATTCTTGGGAGTAGGCAGGCCCATCAGCCCTAGCCTCAAGTGCTCGCGGGACTCTCGCTCCAGTTGCTTAATATAAGCTGGGTCGTTGAAGTCCACCATTCCATCTTCTGGATTGATATTCAGCTTGTCCCGTAGTGGCGTCCTGCCTGGTGTAGCTCCAATAACCGGTTTGGGAGTCATTCCGCTGTGAGGTGTCAACCCTTCTGAACCCTGAGCTGGCGTTCTGAATGGTGTAGAAAGCACAGTGTTTGGAGTCTGAACCACTTGTCTTTGTGGAGTCACGCCAGAGAAGTCGCTCTCGTGTAGCGGAGTATTGAGTCCGCCCTTCAAAGGGGTATCAACGTTTGTGAGCGCCATCAAATTCTGTGCTTCCTGCAAAATCCGGTCCTGTGCCGCTGGGGTTTTGGGAGTTCTGAGAGCAATGCTGTTGTTCGTGACATTATACTCAGACAAGAGAGTACTGGATGCAGAGTTTGTAATTCCAGATTCCTCAGCCGTTTGTCGAGCA
This sequence comes from Eurycea bislineata, assembly GCA_038406705.1. Taxonomy (NCBI): domain Eukaryota; kingdom Metazoa; phylum Chordata; class Amphibia; order Caudata; family Plethodontidae; genus Eurycea; species Eurycea bislineata. The sequence goes on from JBCATW010000069.1 coordinate 6,601, forward strand.
AGTTCACTTGCCTGTCCTATTTTCACTACTTCTTCCAGTTCCATATCTGAAATCTGGGGAGAAGGGAGCACTAACTTGCTCCGCTTTTTTGTAAATTCTGAAACGCCAGTTGTCTGAAGAATAGCCGATGGCAAATCGGATTCTTTCTTTCTTTTTATATTTTGTTTGTCTTTCTTCCGATCTTTTGATTCCTTTTCTGATCTTAGCTCTCCATCAAGGTCTTGCTGCCTCAGCTTCCTGAAATCTGCATTCAGCGCATCATAATTTTCCTCCGAGGTGTCATAAAATCCTGGAGTAGGTTTCTTCTCAAAAGGGATTTCAGCATTGTAATCCACGCCTCTTTTCTTTTTCCTTTTCTTCTGAATTTCAATTCCTGCTGCTCGAAGTTCACGCCTCTTTTGAAGAGCAGCAAGACGCTGGAAAACGCCTTTGGTCATTTTAAACATTTGTTTGTTGTCGGAAATTCGCAGAACTTCCTGGCTGAATTAGATAAAGCCTTTCGGGTTGCCGAAGCCTCGGCTGTTGGCGTGTTGCCTCTTGACATTCTGGATGTGGCAGTACATAAGAGGCGCGACTTCGAAAACACCAGCACCTCTGATCATCCCAGTCATCATCTCTGCGTCGTCGTGTTCTAAATCGACGCCATGCCTTTCTGATCCTGTTCACAAATCGTCCGAAGCAGCCAACCTCATTTTCTGTAGCTGCGGTATCTTGTTCAGTCTCATATGTCGCTTGTTGTGGTTCCTCATGTGCTTGCCTTGTCTGCTGGCAGATTAGATTGGTAGTACTCAACTTCTGCTGCAGTAGAAACTCATATGTCGCTTGTTGTGGTTCCTCATGTGCTTGCCTTTTCTGCTGGCAGATTAGATTGGTAGTATTCAACTTCTGCTGCAGTAGAAAATTTTCATTCCCTGTTTGAATTGCTACAGAAGCTTCCCTCACATGCTGATGTAATTTTGTCACTGTACGCGACTCCTGGTCATTCTCTGTTTCAATAGGCTCTGGCACTGTCACTGGCACTGTATCAATAGGCTCTGGCACTGTAGGATCTTCCATCACCTGGTCATTATCTGTTTCAATAGGCTCTGGCACTGTCACTGGCACTGTATCAATAGGCTCTGGCACTTCCATCACCTGCTGGTCATTATCTGTTTCAATAGGCTCTGGCACTGTCACTGGCACTGTATCAATAGGCTCTGGGTCAGTAGGATCTTCCATCACCTGCTCTACTTCGTCAAGTTTAGTCATCCTTTTGCTGCGTTTTGGAAGCGTCCGTTCTTTCTTAATCAAATAGCGTGCACGATGGTAATCCTTGAAGGAGGCCTTTGCAGCTGTCTTCATTGCGAGCCTCCACAGATAGTCCTCTTGTTTGTACAGTTCGTCCGCCTGATCTGGATTCTGTTCTGCGAGAGCTGCCACTTGTTGCGCCTGCTTTTGAATTGCAAAGACTTGTTCAGCAATCCTATTTGCGGCAATCTTGGGTGAAACATAATTCCGAATGTCAGATCTTGATCTTGATGTTGTAGCATTTGGATGGATGCTTTGATGCTGGCTTCCACTTGGCAGTTGTCTTCTATTCCAATAATTTGTCGGCTGAGTCAATCTAGGTGCATCTCTTTGTTGAGAGATGCGGCTCTGCCTAGGCCGAGGCCTAGGCGTCATCGCCGCTACCTCCCACCATTTAAAGTCTGGTTCCATTTATGAAATCATTATCTAATAGCAGATAATGCTGCCTTCCCTCTCGAAAAAAAGGTTGAAGACTGAGGCCAGAGTAGCTGACAACATTATGACCAGCAGCTACAATGATGTCACAGTTGAACTCACGTTTCCTTGGGGACATATGACCAAGACATGAGCCAGCATTCTGTGGACAAAGCCCTAGGCTGAAGGGCCATAGCAAGTGAAAGTGGCTTTTAATAAATATTATGGGCACTGGGCACTGCAGCTGGGTACTGCCCAAGTATGTCAATGTATGGCCCGGTCTACTGTATGGGCCATTTTAAATCCAGCTTATGGCTTTAAGTGGGAAGCACTGATAACAGCACAGACCAGGGTACAAGAGGAGGCCTATAGGACAGATCACCAGAAAGCCGTGCCTAAGCCTGATAGTCATGTGGCTTCCTTTTCATATGAGATTTCAAATCAGAAGCAGTATGTAAGGTCTGACACTTTCCAAAGGGCATTTTAATAAGTGTCTCAACAGAAATGACGGTACAGAAGGGCTTGACTCAGTGCTCACATTTTCCTGGCTTGCCCACCACCAGTGAGCCTCTAGCAACATTTAGAAAAATTGATAAGTACAACCATCTGGTGTTTTTTTTAATCATATAGAAAGTAGGAACATTGGATGTACCAGAGTATAGGGCATTTTGGAGAGATGTCTTGGTCTGCTAGAGTAAAAAGCCACATTATTGCTGAGCACTGCAAGCAAAATGCAGGGCAGATGGATCATTGTTCACTGGGGGTCAAACACTGACTCATTATTGGGTGATTTGGGGTAAAGCAAGCTCCAAACATAGCTTATTTGGTTGTCTGTGTGACCAGCTTTGGGTATAACTTCATCACAGAGCTGCATTATACTGCTCTATACAGCTTTCTGATCTGGCTAAAACAGTGGTTTTATTGATGTCACTGTGCTCACTTCCAATTCCCTCAACAAAAAATTATAAATAAAAATACTCGCTTTTATTTCTATTCTTCTGTTCGTTAACATGTGATTAACGTTTATTTACACCTGGAATAGGTGCTAACTTTGGGCTTCCATAAAAAAAAAAGCCGCAGCTCAAAGTGCAGCCACGCCAATGTGTATATATATATTATTTTTTTTTAAATATATGTTTTATTGATTTTGGTTTATCAATCAAGCATAACATAGTACATACACCCAGTGTGTTTTCAGCGTGACAAAAGCTTGTTATTCGGTAGCTTCAACAGATAAGTTAAAAGGTCTTGAAATATATGAGAGTTGTACATTCAAGGAAAACAAATCCATTAAATGAAAACATTAAAACAATATAGCATTCTTAAACGTTCAATAGTATACAGTCATTTTGCATTATGTTTCATACTTTAAAGTGAAAAAGAGCAGTTTAGCCTCGAAAAGTTACATGTTATTTTTTTTTATTATAACTTTATTTGTAAAATTAATTACATAAAGTTTAAATCATTTAAGCATTAAACACAACATACATATAACATAGATTTCAAACACACACAATTTTTCCTAAAAACATATAAATAGTTGGCATATACTTAGTGATACATTCTAAAGTGCAAATGCTGTAAACAGTATAACAGTATACAGTACTTGTTTGTTTAAAGTGACACGTGCAAACAGAGAATGTTATCTAATTCTTAAAGTGCAAATGCTAATTCTCAAAGTGCAAATGCTGTAAACAATCATGAGCTATACAGTACGAGTAACATTAGCAATCTGTTGTCAAAGTGGCATGTGCAGACAAGATATTACATTCTTTCATGTAGTTAAAAATTCTTGCGATTTTGTGGATTTCGTTTTGGTTCATTAATATGAGCATTTGTGTATTACTTTCCTCGTCAATTACTTCGTCTAATATTTCATTTAACCATCGATATCTGATGCTGACAAAGATAGGGCATTCACATACAATATGGACCCATTTACCGTCAACATAATTCTCACAATCACAATATTTAAAATCACTTCTATTATTCACAACATTCGCATATAAATTAAAACGGAATTTCAAATAAAAAACTGTTAAAACAATTGATGTACACGTTTTTACATACGGTGGTAAATTTCCAATGTTGGCTATCCTACTGTACGGTGCTAGTGATTGATGTCTTCGCAATTCGTTCTGTAGGTGTATGACATTTTGAGCATTGGCTAATTTTTTCCATTGATCTTTACTATGGTTACTTAGAATTTCATGTGACACAATGAAGCCCCAACGTGTCTGTATTTTGTCATATTCCTTAGCCAACATTTCAGTACTCTTCCATGATGTATCATTTATCTCATTGTATGCAAATTTACAGAGGAATTTTTCATCACATTTTTCCATTTTTAATAAAAATTTTAAAATTCTTAAGTCAATGAGAATAGAAGGATCTATGAGGTTAAGTTCAGCCCTTAATGCACTTGCAACCACAGATTGCGAACACCAAAATAATTTTCTTAATAATTTGTTCTCTATTCGTACCACATGCTTTTTACTATGAACATTTGTGCCCCAGATTTCAGCTCCAAACAAAAGTAATGGTTGCAAACACGTTTTAAACAGCTTAATCACTGGCATTAAGTTTCTTACATTGTATTCTTTTGTAAATTTGCATACTGCATTAACTTTTCCATTTAATTTACTTTCTACTTCGTCAAAGTGAGTATCCCACGTATTTTTCGAATTAAATATAATACCAAGATATTTAAAATTATTGACTTGTTCCAACTCAGTTCCCTTAAGGAAAAATTTAAATGTGCATTTTTTCCGCGATTTACTAAAAGTTAAGATTTTTGTTTTTGCAATGTTGACGGTGAGTTCATTGGTCATACAATATTTTTCGAGCTCATTAAGTTTAATTTGTAGACCGTTCACCGTTAAGTCAAATATTGCTAGATCGTCCGCGTATGCAAGCTCTGGTATTCTAACATTCCCCAGTGTAGGGTGGACTGTTCCGTCTAGGTCTAGCAATATCCCAGCAAAGTCACATACATATAGGTTATAAAGCAGGGGTGCAAGTACACACCCCTGCTTCACTCCTCTAGCGGTCCCTATCTTGTCTGATAGATCATTATTGATTGAGTACCTTATTTTTACCCATGTATTGGCATAATATGCCTTTACCAGCCACAACAATTCAGGTGGGATGCCTAGTGTCTCCATCTTTGCCCAGAGTTTCGTTCTTGACACCGTATCAAAGGCTGCGCTGTAGTCAACAAACGCAACATACAGCGCAGCCTTTCTTTCCAGATATTTAGTGGCCAGCACATTCAAGGTGAAGCACTGATGGATTGTGCTACACCCGGGGCGGAAACCACCCTGTGATTTCGGGAGCACATTGTTGTTTTCACACCATTCTGTCAGTAGGGATAGGATATATTTTGCCATCAGTTTCCCAACCCCGTCAGACATTGCAAGTAATCGGTAGTTTTTGCATTGGTTCGGGTCCCCTTTTTTGAAGATTGGTACCAGATAGGCCCCCCTCCAACTACTAGGTATGACTCCTGTTTTTAGAATTGAGTTAAAAACTTTGCATAATGCTGGGAGCCATAGTTCTTGGTAATCTTTTACAACACATATGGGGATGCCATCTGGCCCCGGGGCCCTTGATGATTTAGTACTGAGCAGGAGTTCTTTTAATCTATTATCCTTTAATAATGGTGTAACTTTACTGTTAAAATGGTATATGTACGTGGACCGCTGCAGGGGCATCTCAGTATTCTCATTTGCTGAAAAATAAGATGACAAAAATTTTTCCCATTCTGATTTGATAATCATACATGATTTTGTGTCACGCTCGTCACCACGGAATAATTTCCAGAACGGTCGACAATCTTTGTTCTGGCATGCATTCTCAACCTTTTCCCATTGCAAATTCTCAAATTTTTGCTTTTTCACCCAGTAGTATTTTTTTCTTGCTTTAAGGATTTTTCTCCTCTTACTATTTCTGAGGTCAATATTCATTATTTTTTGGGATTGTCGTAGCTCATAATTACTGTCTTTTCTATATTTATAACAGTCCTGATCAAACCAATTATTATTTTTAATAACGTGGTTCTCACGACAAGGCTTCTTTTGCCAAATTTGTTTTTTTATCACTTTACATATATTTGAGAAGACATCAAGAATAGCATATCTGTTGCTATGCAGTTCAGTTAGGTCAAAGCTGGATGGTTTCAGCAGCTCCTCCAGGGTTGTTTTAATATTACCCATGGCATACTTGTTCCAATTTATGGAATTTTTCCATGTAACCGAGTAATTGTGGCATAATTGATTTTTTTTATATGATGTTCCAGCCATGGTATTCCATGATGTTTTTATGGCCATATGATCACCATATCTTAATGGTTCAATTACAAATTGGTCCAGTTGAGGGTATAATTTAGTTGATATACAGATATAGTCAATAGTTGAGGTGCAACTGCCTCTCAAAAAGGTTGGTTTAATAGTAGCACCAGTTGCATCCCAAAGACAGAGCATGTCATTTTCAATAAGCATGTTGCACATCAAATTAGTTTGAGCGCTTACACGCTTCACATCTTGCATTGTATGACTACATCCAAGTTTACTTAGGTAATTGTTGTATAATTTGTTGGACCATAATTTCAAGTTAAAATCCCCACAGACTATAATTTCATAACCCCTCTGGGCAGCGTCAGTGATGATTTCATCCAGCTTTGTTCTAAATATTACAGCATCAGCTATACTTAATGCAGGATTTCTATAAACGTTCACTAAACAGATATATCCACAATGTGATAATTTATAGTTGTTACATTTGCAGTGCAGAGTTAGGATACCCAAGATAGGAGAGTCCACCAGTTCTACTATCCAGTTTAGGCGTGTACTTAACATAATAACTTGCCCACCAGCATTATGACCCGAAATGCTTTGTTTAGCAGGATGTATAAAGCAGTTAAACCCATTATGACATATTACATCTGCTAATAGCCATGATTCTTGCAGGAATATTATGTCATTTTGCATCAGCCAATTTGGCAGGGGAGTAGCCTTCATCGCATTTAAGTATCCCGAACAATTCCAACAATATATATTGACACGTTTGAGCTAATCTGATCCATCAGAACTACATTCTGTTTCATCATAGCTGTCGCTAGTTTCATC